>MDKI01103353.1:0-18570 GCA_005239505.1 Nicotiana paniculata | reverse complement strand
AGATTATATTTGCAGCGCCCGTTTAGTCTTTCTATAAGACATAGTTGAGCGTGATCAATGCCACCCGACAGGGATATCGACTTTTGCGTTGATTTGGATTTGAGCACTCAGCCGATTTGCTTGACAAGGGTTTCATTAGACCCAAAGTTTCACCTTGGGGTGCACCGGTGTTTTTCATTAAGAAAAAGGGCGGATCGATGAGGCTTTGCATAGATTATCGGCAAATTAACAGGGTCACTATCAAGAACAAGTATCCGTTTCTTAGGATTGATAATTTATATGACCAGCTTCAGGGTGCCAAGGTATTTTCCAAGATTGATTTGAGATTTGGCTACCATCATATGAAGATTTGGGAATTGGATGTCCCTAAGATAGCTTTTAGGACTCGTTATGGTCATTACAAGTTCTTAGTGATGTCATTTGGATTGACTAATTCTCCAGCAGCCTTCATGGATTATGCAAGCCTTATCTGGATTCCTTCGTGATTGTCTTCATTAATGATATTCTGGTTTACTCTCACAGTCAAGAGGAGCATGAGAAACACTTAGGGATTGTACTTCAGACTTTGAAGGTTAGTCAGCTATATGCCAAGTTTTTAAAGTGTGAGTTCTTGTTAGACTCAGTTGCCTTTTTAAGTCATGTTGTGTCTTTCGAGGGTATCAAGGTGGATCCTAAGAATATTGAGGTAGTTCAAAACTGACCTAGACCTACTTCAGCTATAGAAATTCGGAGCTTCTTGGGTTTGGCAACTATTATCGCCGCTTTGTGGAGAGATATTCATCTATCTCAATCCTAGTGACCAAGTTGACTTAGAAGGGTGCTCTTTTCAGATGTCTGACGACTGTGAGGAGAACTTTCAGATGCTCAACATTGCTTTGACTATAGCCTCGGTATTGGTGTTGCACACAGGTTCGGGATTTTACACTCGTGTATTGGACTTGGCATGGTATTGATGTAGGATGCAGGGTGATTTCCTATATGTCTCGTTAGTTGAAGGTACATGAGAAGAATTACCATGTGCTTGATTTGGAGTTAGCAACCATTTTTCACGCCCTCAAGATTTGTAGGTACTATTTATACGGCATTCCATGTGAGGTCCATGCCGACCATCAGAGTCTCAAACATCTATTCAAGCAGAAAGAGTATGTTATCATCATATTATATCATTTGGGGAAGGCCAATTTGGTGGCCTATGCCTTGAGTAGGAAGGTGAAGAGCATGGGCTATTTGGAATTTTTACCAGCAGTGGGGAGGCCATTATTCATGCATGTTTAGGCTTTGGCTGACCGGTTCGTGAGGTTGGATATTTCGGTGCCTAGTAGGGCTTTTGCTTGTGTTGTGGCCCAATCATCTTTGTTGGAATGCATCAAGACTTTCCAGTTTGATGATCCTCACTTGTTAGTGTTGAAAGACACGATGCAGCAGGGTGATGCCAATAAAGTCATGATATGATGGTATTGTACGGCTTTAGGGTCGGGTTTGTATCTCGAACATTGATAGGTTTAGAGAATTGATCCTTGAGGAGTCTAATAATTCACAACATTCCATTCACCCAGGTATCACGAAGATGTATCATGACTTGAAGCAGCACTATTGGTGGCGAAGGATAAAAAAAATATTGTTAGACATGTCTCTCGGTGTTTGAATTGTCAACAAGTGAAGTATGAAAATCAAAATTCTGGTGGGTTGACTCAAAAGCTGGTAATACCAGAGTGGAAATGGGAGCGCATCATTATGGACTTTGTGGTAGGCGTGGATCTGTTGACTAAGTATGCACACTTCATTCTGGTGATGACATCCTTTTCTTCAGAGAGATTGGCTCAAATTTACATTCGAGAGATCATCAGTCTGTACGGTTTGCCCATTTTTATCATTTCAGACCATGGCACACGGTTCACTTCACATTTTTGGAGAGTCGTGCAACTTGAGTTGGGCACACGGGATGAATTGAGTTCCTTGTCTCATCTTCAAATGGATGTCCAGTCCGAGCGGACCATTAAAATTTTGAGGACATGTTGCAGGCATACTCTATGGATTTTGGGGGTTAGTGGGACCATTTTCTAGATATAGTGGAGTTCGCCGACAACAACAGCTATCAGTCAAGTATCTATATGGATCCGTATGAGACCTTGTATGGGAGGTGATGTTGTTCTCCGATTGGTTAGTTTGATCCCGGTAAGACTAGATTATTGGGAAAAGATTTGTTTCGTGATGCTTTAGAGAAGGTGAAAGTTATTCAGGATCAGTTTCGCACAACTCAATCCATGAAAAAGAGTTATGCAGATGTAAAGGTTCGCGATGTGGCTACATGGAATGTGAGAAGGTTCTTCTCTGAGAGTAGCTTATAGTTTTGCGTTTCCCCTAGCCTAACAGGGTTACATCCGGTATTTCATGTATTCATGCTTCGAAAGTATCATAAAGATAGTTCATATGTTTTAGACGTCAGCACGGGTGCAGTTGTATGAGAATTTGACCTATGAAGAATAATTGGTGGCTATTCTAGACTGACTCGTTCAGAAATTGAGATCTAGGAGTATTCCTTCTGTGAATATGTGTTGGGGAGGTCAATCAATTGGAGGCTTCTTGGGAGTCCTAGTCTGACATGAAGAGTAGATACCCATACCTTTTAGCCAGTCCAGGTGCATTCCTATGTCCGTTCAAGGACGAACGTTTCTTTTAGATGTGGAGAATGTGACGACCAGATAGGTCATTTTCAGTACTAGCTCCCCTTTTAATGTTTCAAGACTTTTCATAGCTCGATTTGATGATTATGACTTGCTTGATTTTCGGAAAGTTTATATGTGAAGTTTTAAAGAAAATATGATTTTTGACTTTAAAAATGACTAGAGTTGACCATGGTCAACATTTTTGGTAAATGATCTCATATCGGTATTTTGATGATTTTGGTCGGTTCATGTAATGATTTTGGACTTGTACACACGTTTGATTGGGGTCCCAGATGACCCAAGACCGTTTTGGCATATTTTGTGAAAAAAATAGAAAATTGAGTATAAACTTTGAAAATCATGAGTTTTGATGATCAATTCTTGATATTTGATATTATTTGATGATTTGAGCTTGCGAGCAAGTTTGTATGAGGATGATTGGAGCCTGAGGGGCTCGGGTGAGCTTCGGACAGGTTGCTGATTTTTCTGAATTGTTGAGAAAAATCTGGTGTGGATGGTCTGCAGATCTCGCAATTGCGAAGACCTATGCGCAAACGCGAGCTTTGCTTTTACGAAGTCAGGCTCGCATTTGCGTAGGGCGAGGGGGAACTGGGGACTTCGCTTTTGCGAAGTAAAAGTCACAATTACGAGATGTTGGTGTATCGCTCTTGCGACGATAGTGTCACATTTTCGACTAAGGGGTTGGGCTGCACATTGACCCCATTTTCGATGGATGGGCACTTTGCAGATGCGACGGTATTGTCGCATTTTCAAAGTATGAATGGCTCAAACATTGTTCACTTTTGCGAACAACTAATTGCGAATAAGGGTTTGCAATTATGATATATGTAGCTAGAAAATAGTGGAGATTTCGGAACTTAACATATTTTACATAATTTTTAAACTCTAGACTCCATAGAGGTGATTTTTGGAGAGCAATTTCTTCCCAAATTCATAGATTAGTAATCTTAACTTGTTTTTTCAACTTTTGTTACCTTTTCATGAATTTTTAACAAAATATAAGAATTCCAAGATAGAAATGATTTTGGGTAGAACTTAGGGATTCTATAAAATTGAGATTTAAACCTCAAATTAATGCCAGATTTTGAAATAAATAACATATTCGTTCTCGGGGGTGAATAGATAATCGACATTTGGTTTTAATTTCGGATTTTGATCACATGGGCCCGAATTGACTTTTTGTTTACATTTTCAATTATGTTAAAGATTGAACCTTTTTCATTCGAGGGTAGTTTCTAAATCTTGTTTGAGAAATATTTGATTAGATTCGATTGGTTTGAAGGTTTCTTCTAAAAGAAAAGTCGTATTAGAATATTGTTGTGTTTCAAAAAGAGGTAAGTATCTTGTTTAACCATGAATTTAGGAAAATAGGGTAGAATCAAGTCTATTTTTTATGTGATATATGTGTTGGGAGTGGCGTATATGCAAGGTGACAGATGTATATGCATTGGCCATGAGATAAGCATGCAAGTAGAATTAGCCTTATTTATGCCATGATGTTTGTGTATTACGTCTTCCATGCTTTAGATATATTGTATAATTTTGTAATTTCTCGTATTCATGTATTTCCTATGTTGCTATTATGAAGATGTTGAGTGTTCTGATCATTGAATTGTTAATCAGTTGTTGGTACTAATTGTTAAAAGATTCTCATATGACGAGTTCTATTCAAATACTATTGTTGATGTTGAATTTGCTTCTCACACCACTTGGTAATATGTTGTATGTGATTTCTTGGTAAGAAACGGTAAAATACACTAAGGGTGTTGTCGTGCTTTTGAGTAAGAGTTATTGTGCACGAAGGGTGTTTCTGTGCCTTATTTATATATTATTGCTTGATTGAACGTGAGGATATGCGCGAAGGGTGTTTTTTTATTATTATTATTTTATAATTTGAGGATAAGAGTAAAAGCACAAAGGGTGAAGTCGTGCCATTATTTCTATATTATACTGTGAGGATGAGAGTAAAAGCAGAAAGGATGATGTCATGCAATTGTTTTTAAATTATAATATGAGGATGTGAGTAAAAGCACGAGTGGTGATGCCGTTCAATTTTGTTGATTTCACTACTCTTTACTTTGATATTTGGAATATGGACTTGGCTTTGTGGTTTCTTTATTTACTTTTGAAAGAGGCTTACTCTATGACACTTTACTTTATTTTTTCGTTTATGCTCCTTTACTAGTGTACTTATTATCTCTTTCACTGGTCATTATCCCATTGTTATATTTGATATTCTATTTGTAATTTCGTCACTTCTTGATATATAACTGCACATGTTCATTGTAGGTGTCTTGTCTTAGCCTTGTCACTACCTAATCGGGTTTAGGATCAACACTTACTGAGTACATTGGGTCGATTGTACTCATACTAAACTTCTACGTTGTAGATCCTGATATCGGTACCAATGAAGTCCGAGAGGTGCTGAGCAGATATCGGGCAAGTGATTCGAGGTATAGAAGCTTTCAATTCACAGTCCTTGAGTCATCGTCTTATTTCTATTGTATTGTTTTTATTTTTCAGACAACATTGTATTTCTTTCGAATTAGTGTATATAGTAAACTATGGAAGCTCATGTACTTGTGGCTCCACGTCATGGGATGATTTGCGCTAAATGTTCAATTTAGACTTAGTATGTTTGTCTCCAAATTATCTTTACACTGTGTTACTATCCTGCTTTTAGTCATTATTTGCAGTTCTTTCGTATTTTATTGTTGTGTGTTGGCTTGCTTGCCAAGCGGTGTTAGACGCAATCATAATTGTGATTGGTTAAAATTTTGGATCGTGACACGAAGATTTAAACGCCGATCATGTATAACTATATATCTCTATAAAGAAAGCGGCTACCCCTCACAAATTCTTAATCATTAGTCAATAATACAACTTAAAATTCATTCTAGAGAATGACTTGAATTAGAATCGGAAGTGGTGTTTTGATTTTGAAGTTTCTATGTTCAAGTGAAAATAGTATTTAAATAATTCTTGCATTAGCTAAATTCATAACTATAAATAAAATAATTACTTTCTTTGATGTGGAATCTATTTTTAACATTAAAATGGTCGATCAATATTTCGCCCTGGAGCACATGTATTTATCTTAATTTGAAGAACATATCCTTAAAAAGATTTAGTCATTTTTGTGAAATAATATTGAATCTAAAATAATACAGATTCAAATACAATTAAATTTTTTTGTTCTTTTAGAAATTTCGAATGAATAGGTTGGTCATACACTATGTAAAAAAAATATAACTGACTCCTAATATTTAAGTACGAAAATTATCATAACATTTCGTATTTAAATTATGTAACAACTCCAAATATGTAAAAATAGATGTATATGTAGAAGATTCAGAAAAGATAATTCCATGCTGGACTAAAATTGTTACATTGAAAACTTCTTTTTGTGAATTCTCAAGAAATACGGACACAAATCAAGTGTCCTATCGAAGTTCTAAAGATACACTTGACTTGTGTCCACCCAAGACCTTCATGACATTACTAATCTGTCTCTTAGCATCTTCAAAGGATTTGTTTGACTTACAGCCTGTTTGGATGATTGTTACCTATTATACTTTATTATATTGTTACTTAATATAATGTGTATTTTGATTGTTACTTAAATTTTATTGTATCATATCGTTAAATTCATTGTTACGTAATGACGAAAAGTGTTACTTTATGCAACGACCGATTTGATGTGGTCGCGTCGTTACCTTGTCTTTTTCTCTTATTTTACCCTTTATTATTATTAAATATTCCTTTATCCTACCTTTTTACATAATAATTCTACTCCGTACCCTAATTTTTATTGTTGCCAGCATGCCACTTGGCGTAAAAATATTATTTATCAAAATAAAAAAATGTCAACGGTGAACTAAAGCAAATTAGCAAATTACACCATGGAGCATGACAAGCAAGTATATTAGATAAAACTCCTTAAGTTCGTGGGGCGATAAGTAAACGAATAAACCTTTCGAGCAAAATGATGACCTTAAATTCTGCATAATGATAGATATGTTCAAAAACTTAATCAATTTCTTCCTTTTAACAATTATTTCTCCATGCTATTAATTCGAACGAATCATTAGCTTGCACGTCATTTTATCCATTTTTTAAAGTAACACTTCAAGTTAATGCTTAATATTCATTATCTTTTCAAAAAAAAAATCTTGCTACAAAATAAAAGATATGATAGTTGGCATTTTGCCTATTTGTTTTCAAAGATGAATTGAGGAGGTTAAACAGTTTAACTACTCATGGCTTTTTTGGGGAAGTGATAATGAAAGTACACAAAAAAGGAAATATCAAACTACGCCGTCTGTGGGGATCGAACCCACGACCACGTGGTTAAAAGCCACGCGCTCTACCACTGAGCTAAGAAGGCTGGTGTTTATTGATATGCTTACTGTAATATATATAGTTCATTCTTGTCAGGGCAACTCCAAATTCCAATAATAAAAGAGTTATCCTCTAGTCCCCTAAGCAATTATATTTTTGTCTGTTTCCTATTTAAATTATTTGGTGTTTCCAAAATTCATTGAACTATATCCTTTCATTTTAAAACCCCTCATTACATTCTTAGAGATGTGTCTAGTACACTCCTAATTATCTAAAAGACGTGCCATGTGGCACTATATATGGCTATTTAACTCAGCCTAAAACTCCTCAAACTATCACTTTTTTATCAGTTACGTACTTTTTTACCTTGAAAATGGTTTTAACAATTATATTTAATTTGTGGTTCTAAAAATATGTGATTTATTCTAACACTAGTTGATTATTGGGAAGTGACAAGTGCAAGTAATGAAAATGAGATAAGCAAACCGAAGTTATCACAAGGCTGGGCCTCGAGAGCTAGGGTCGTAAGTAATGAGCAATCGACGAAGATATAGCAATATTGGGGGTCCCGGGGATAGTCTTTAGCGGCTAATGATGAGCAATAATGAAGAAGAATAAATAAAGACAACAAACGAAGAACACTAAGTAAGGAGTAATAAATCTGAGAGATAATGTAGAACAAAGAGAGCAGAGAATGTTCTATTGTACTGAATGTATCATATTCATGTGTCTTACAAAATGGCAGAGAAATACTATTGGTACAACTATATAATGGCTCAGTACGGACTTGTACTATTTGGTTAGCTTTAACAACATGTCCTTGGGAATTTCTCGTCTTTCTATGATGATCATCGATACATATTGCTCCGAGATGGACCACTTTGAACCTCCGATATGACCCCTCGAGGGGTGTACCTCGGGGTCTAACTTAAAATTCCGCAACGATCTTCTCGAGGCCGGTCGTGGAGTGCCACAATGTTCTCAAAATCTGACTCCCCGATTTTGACCGTATACAGATAGTCCCCGCGTTTTTTAGAATGAAATGATAAGAAACGATCCTGAATCCTTGCCTCTTCGATATCCTCACTGTGAGGTCATTAAATGATGTGACAGAAAGGTTGTACGGGGGTCTTTGCCAACACGGTTCTCGAAAATCCCACGAATCTCCATTGGTCGCCTTTTCAACTCCTCCAATATGCTTAGATAACTTCTATAAATACTTCACTTCTTCGCCTTTTACATTTTTACAGCATCTTAAAATCTTCAAATCTTCATCAGCAGCATTCCGTTTTCAACCACTTTCTGCGTTCATTTCTGCATGAGATCTCTCTTCTTTCTTTGAAATTTTATCATGGAAAAAACATCTAAGACAGTCCCTCAAATAGAGGAATCCCCTTCCTCGTCACGCTCGTCCAAGAGCAAAACAACAACACCTCCCTGTATTGAGGAGTGTATTCCTGGGCCCCTCGAGACATCCTCCGACTTTAAAATTGATAAACCCTCTTCGTATCGGGCCGATGTGAGCCCATGTCTCGGTACATTAGTCTAGTGACCGATGTGAAGAAGGTAAAAATAGATTGTCGTTGGGGGGAGGCTGTGCAAGTGGAAATCCCTTCACCGGAAGAGGATATAACTATGCGCAAAGCTTGTTTCCTCAGCGTGTATACGTATCCTTTCACCTTAGGTCCCATAGATTCTTTTTCTCCACCAATAGACCCTGTGATCCTCGATTTTTGCCGACGATATCGAGTGACGCTTGGTCAAATTTATCCTTCTTTTTGGAGAATCGTCTATTTGATTAGATATTTCTCTAACATGGTCGAGGGGATGCCTTTCACCCTCGATCATCTGATTAGATTGTATAACCCTCGTCTCTATCGAGGGGGCCTAGTCAAACTGCAACGTCGCTCCACCAAAGCATTTTTTGCCAGCATCGATGAGGATAAGGACCGGGGGTGGATGATTCACTTCGTTCGACAAGACTTCGGACCTCATCCCTACAGAGAAGATGTCATTCCCTGAGGAATGGAATATGAGACGTAAGTGTCGTTACCCCGAGCATATTTTATCATCTGAATGCCCTTTTCCCCCCTTTTGAATTAATTCCTTTCTTTCTTGAATTGATTTCCTTTTGGTTGCACAGCCACCGTCTGGCTCCCCAGCGTGGTCAAGGACCTCCCAGGGTGGGTTAAACTCTTAGACTCCACCTCCTCATATGACAAGCACGTTTGGCGTGACTTGGCCAAAAATCATGGTACGCCCTCACCATTGTCACTTCCAAATTCTTCATAAACAGATTTTTTGGCGGTATGTTTGATATTCTTCGCTTCTGCAGGCCTCAGGGAAGCCGTTTCAATGAGATCGCCTCCTTCTGGCGAAGAGGAGACCTAAAAACCTGCCACAGGCAAAAAGACAAATAAAGAGACATCGGTGGAGTCCCCGAAGCAAAATAGGGCTAAGGATCGAAAGCCTAGGGCCGATGCAACGATCCTAAATCCGTCAGCTGCTGAGAATCTCCGTGTCGAGGATGAAGACGATGATGATTTCCCGCTGGTACTTAAGGCAAAATGAAGCACTGACGCTTCAAAGGTTGCTGGGAAGAAGGTTGCTGGGAAGAGGTGGCCGATGCGGTCCCACCTCAAACCGAGGAAACCCTCAAGGAGGGTTTGAATGCAGTTCCCGAGCCGACCATTGAACATCATACAACTTGTACTGATGAGTACTTGGTTGGCGAATTTGGAGGACCCAGCTCTGATACCCTTCGAGGGCGAGAGGAAACCCCGATAGAGGTCGATGCCATAGGAGACTCTCGATGTGGGGGCATCCCATGGAAAGAACGACGCATTTGAAGATTTTTTTGCCGGTGTCGAAGAGGAGATCGATCTCGACGCCAGAATTATTCTCGAGGAGGCTACAAAACTCCAAAACAGGGTATTTCCTTAACATAATGCATACGCTTCGAACTTTGGTTTTTGTTTTTCTAACTTCTTCCCTTTGTGTTGCAGGTCACGATGTTGTACGACCAGGATTTCTCCAAGCTACGAGACGAATTGTCCCATCGTGAAGAGGAGTCTGAGAAACTCACGTCAGAGTCGAATAAGCTAGAGACTTTATTCGCCCGAAAGGAAGAGGAGTTGAGTGGCCTCCAAGCAGGGTTGGAGAAAGTCCTCCACGAACGGGCCAACTTCACCGAATAGGTATTTTGGTATTCATGAGCTTTTCCCTTAGTTATTATAACTTGGTGTTTATTGCCTGATTCGGCTTCTACAGATTGAGCGAAAGGATGCATTAGCGGGGTAGCTTCGGGAAGAGTTATGTCTATAGATGCCGAGATCCTCGAGCTGAAGTGGTACAAGGATAGCATGGCCTCGGAGAGGGGTACTCTTCAGGAGGAGTTGGCCTCGACTAAATGTCTTCTTCAAGTCGCTAGAGAGGAGGCCGACAAGTATAAGGCGCTTCATGCTGAATCGGCTGTCGCGCTGTCCATGGCCAAGTCTGAAGCCGACGCTCTTTTGATCTCATATCTGGAAGATGTGGCCACAGCGAATGCTCGAGCCAGAGAGATCTCTGAAGAAGCTGAGCTCAGGTTGACCCGTGCCCTTGGTCGTACTCGATTAGAGGCTCGGAGGCAGGCCTTCGAGGAAGTGCATGCCAAGGGTTTCGACCTCTCTGCCGAGATCAAAGAATCGAAGGCCTTGGAAGAGGAGTTGGCAGCTCCGACCACTTCAGACGAGGGCTCATCATGCGGCTCTAGGAGCAGCGATGATGAAGACTAGGCCTCTTTTGTTCTTTTTACTTCTTCTTCTTTTGTATGTGGGATCCGCATGCGAGTTTTGTAAATGAACCTTTGTAAATATATTTTTGGAATGCAAAGGGTTTTCTCGTTTAATGTCTTCAAAGTTTTGCATTTTATTGTTTACGCAAAATTGAGCTTGAACTTTAATTTAACTCCTTCGAGTCGATCTTGGAGTAACAGGGACCCCTGATATCGGGCTTCTCTGATTTTGAACACATGCTTTCCCTAGGTTGGGTTGGTAAGGTATCGATTTGACTCCTCGAAGTGACCAAAGTGGCCCCATTGGTACATTTCCCCAAAAGTCATAATTTCCTCGTCAGAACTGATTGTCTATCAAAGTTAATGAATAGTCGTCGCTCTTCTTATATATACTTGCTTTCTCTTGCATTAGGAGCTTTGTTGCTTTTTGCAATTATCTTTTTATATAGAATTCTTTCTTGCACCAGTTCTTCTACTCTTTCAGTTTAAATCTTTCGCCGGAGCTTTCACCTCCCTTCCTTGATTTGAAGGAGTTATGGCTACTATGTCTACATCCATTCATCAGAAAGAAGGAAGTTCCTCCTTTGCTTCCCGTCCGGCCGGTGGTACACCGCCGGCGTTTGGCGAGCTAACTTCGAACTATTTTGTCTTGGCGAAAGACTTTACGATAGAGAAACCTCTCAACCTTCCGGGCCATCGAGAACATGCGTCGAGGTTCATTCGATCAATAGAAGAGAGACACCTCGAATTTGTGAGGAAAGACTGCGGATGGGGAGGAAAGGTGATGCTGCAGGTACCCTCCCGGGAGGAAGATATTATGGGCCATGTAGAGGGGTTTTTGAACGTGTATACGTACCCTTTCACGTTGGGTCCTCTCGACCGACTCTTGCCCGAGTTCTGTCAAATATATCGAGTTACTTTAGCCCAGATCCATCAGTCTTTCTGGCGGATCATACTGATGATGAGGTTTTTCTCCGAAAAAGCTAAGCTTGAGTTCACTCTTAGTCACCTCATTAGATTGTATCGGCCTATGCATTATCGAGGTCTAATTACACAGCGACGCCGATCCACCAAGCTCTTTATTGCCAGTGATGACAAGGACAGGGGTCAAGGGTGGATGAGTCGATTTGTTCGAGTGAGGACTGTTGATATCATTCCTGCGGAGTTCCTGCCCTTTCCTGAGAAATGGAATTTCAAGCGTAAGTGACATGCTGTACTTTATTATTTTTGTTCTCGGTGGAGGTAGACTCCGTAAGAATGTTTTCCTTCTTTCTCCACAGCGATCTCGTGGATGCTAAGTGAGGTCCCCGATCTTGCGAGTTGGGCCCGCAAACTGGTGGCCTCTTCAACTTATGATGATCATAAGTGGCGAGACTTATCGAAAGGAAAATGGGAGGATAAGCACCATGGTATGTGCTATGTAGTACTTCTCTCGAGGAGCGCTTTCCTTTACGTATACTAATTTCTTGGTTGCAGGCATCGATGAGATTTTTTGAGGCGAGACTGTCCCCTTTTGAGGAGGAGGAAAGGCCTTCGACTTCTGAGCCACGAAAAGATAATAAGAGAAAAAGATCCTCGGAGGACGAGGATACTTATAGCAAAGCAGGACCCGTCCGAGGGCGTAATTAGGATGCATCCAGTGACGAAGACCTTATATTCATTGCTTGACCTGTAGATGGAAACATGTGTGAAGAGGACAGATCTACGTCGATGGATCGAATTAGGAGGCCTCCCGAGGTTGTTGAGCATGCTGGGCTCGAGGCCTCCAACCTCGATGGAAACATTTCACAAGAGAGGAGGGGAGAAGGTCCTTCATTACCCGATCTGGCAGCTGGTCCTCGAATGTCGGGGGGCACTCTAAAGGAAATTGTCCGCGACGTGCCTCCACCTAATCAGAGCTCCTAAGGTTGCTCTACCTGGGCCGATGAGACCGAACTGGTAGATGTGAAATCGACCTTAGAGGAAGCTCAGCGACTTTTCTCTACGGTCAGTTTTGAAGTCATTATAACTTTTCTAACTTCGTACTTCTTTCTTATAAACTGAACTTTGTTTCTCACAGGCCTTCGATAAACTCAAGTCTGGGCTACATCGCTGTGAGGCCAAGTTGCGTATAGCCTTATATGGGGAGAAATCTCTCAGGCTCATTTGTGAAAAGAAGGCAAGAGAGCTACTACACCTTCCATCGGATTTGAATTGGAGTCACGATTATGAAGGCAACCTTGAGAAACAGGTAACCTCGATTTTGAGGGAATACAAGTTTCTTCTCCCATCTTCAGAAACTGACGTTTTGGTATCTCAGTTGCAGAGAAAGACAGAGACACTGGAACGCCTTCGGGGCGAAGTCAACCAGGTTAATTATGAATGCAGTGAGTTGAAGGCACAAATAGATTTTCATGTTTCGGGAAAAAGGAATGCTTTGGCTAAGGTATCCTCCCTCGAGATACGAATTCGTAATGCTCGAGAAAGCAACTCGGTCCAGACTAGAAGGATTGCTAAGATTGAAAAAGATCTTTTGAAGATGAAGGTCGAAGTCGTAGAGGCTCGAGCCGAAGCTGAAGAGGCCCGAGCAAAGGCTGATAAGAGGGTGGTTATCTACTTACAAGATGCTACTGACGCTCCGATGAAGTTGTGGAGGGCTTCCGATTGAGAGAGAATAAGAAATGAGTATGTCTGATGTAGATCCCGGAGGGAGACCCTCGAGGAGATTCATGATACGGGTTTTGATCTCTCGGAGGATATAGAGCAGGATAATGCAGACGAGATTAATGCCAAGTTCCTTCTCTCTGCTGACGATGAAGCCAATGTTGAAGACAAAGAGGAAAGAGCTGGCGAGGATGCTAGTCCCAAAGGGGTTTGTTGAAGGCAAAGTCCCCGAGGGGGAGAAGAAGAAGTCCCCGATAATAATGATATACTAGGTCTTAAAACGGCTCCCTGTGGGAGTGTTGTAAATGTACCTTAGTACCATCATTTATATAAAGAGATATTTCATTTTGTCTTCGTCTCTGCTTTTGTGGTTTGAATTTTGATGCTTGCCGTTGAGGTCTTACAAGCTTGATTTTGCCTCATCGAGGTCTTTCAGTTAGTCCCCGAGCAAGATGACCTTTTCAGGGGTCTTATAAGTTCGATATCATGGCCTTGGCCTTGATATCAGGGTTGTGCCCTTTTAAGGTTTTACAAGTGGCGGTGTTGCCTCATTGAGGTCTTACAAATTGGCCCTTAGGCTCTTTAGCTCGGCCCCGAGGCTCTGTGGATCGGCCCTGAGTCTCTTTAGGTTGGACCTGAGGCTCTTTATGTTCGCCCTGAGGCTCTTTAGGATGGCCCTTAAGCTCTTACGCGTTAGCCCTTAGGCTCTTTAGATTGGGTCAATGCGACCTCTAGTACGGCTATAGTTTTCCCTCATTTTGGATAAAGACTTTTGAAGTTTTAATTATGCCTTGGCATGTTTTGTGTTCGTCTGACTCTTCAACGGCTCAAACGAGAACCCCAATTTTGATTCGTAATGTGACGATGGTTGAGTACCTTGGGAGGTTCTCTTGAAGACTGATTTTTGAAGCTTCTTTACCGAAGGCTGATTGTATTGAAGCCTTTTTATTGAAGGCTGATTGTTTTGAAGCCTCTTTATTGTTTCGAGCTGATGTGATTGAATCTCTTTTACTTATGCCGAGGGTAGCCTGATTAACCGGTTCTTGTCGAAGTATTTTGGAAGTATTTGAAGGCCTTTAGTTTTATGGCGTCAGTCGGACGTCTCCGAACTGTGTTAATTTGGCCGAAGACTTTTTGATATGACCGTAGTCTTTAGTCCCCGGGTGAGATGACCTTGGCATCTATATCAAAGGTATGCCTTTTTAGGGGTCTTAGAAGTTCGTATATATAGCCTTGGCCTTAATATCGGGGTTATGCCTTTTTGAGGTCTTATAAATTTGATGTCGCCTCATGGAGGGCTTACTAGCTCGAAGTTGCCTCATTGAGGTCTTATAAATTTGATGTCGCCTCATGGAGGGCTACTAGCTCGAAGTTTCCTTGTTGAGGTCTTATAAATTTGAGTCTTTGATGAATCGGTGAGCTGGCTGTTGATGACAGTCCTCGAGTGTTCGAGAGAATTTGGCTCTTTAGCAGTTTCATGAGAATAGTAAACTTCTTTTGAGGAACAAAGTATTTTGATGACTAAGAATGCTTCTTTGAATACTTGATACATGCATAAATGTTTTTTTTTGCCTTTGAGGGCTCGACTATTCTAAATGGACACGGTTCGTTTGACTGTTTGGTCCATTACAACATTGGTCTGTCGAGGACTTCTTCGGCATAACTTGCTTTCTTCGAAAGGGTAGCCTCGAAGGGTGTTGCCCCTCAGTATTCGAGGTTGATTGAAAATAAGCCTTGAATATTTGTTGAGTTTTCCTTAGGTAGCATATAGGTGTTTCCTCGTTACAAACCTTGCCGGTAAAACCCATTTGGGATAAAACCCGATCTTATGGAAAAAGAGCGCAACGCATGCTTTAAAACCCAAGGTCTTCGAGCTGGAGGGTGATCCGACTCCACTCAATCGAACACCCGCAATAAGTTGGTATAAAACATAAATGAAAAGGGAGAGGGTTTTACCTTAGCAATGATAGGTTTCGAGCCTCGATACGCTTCAATTTCTTGCTCCAAAGACGCGGCACGGTCCTTTATTCACTCATTCGGGTACATCCGAGAATGTAGGTTATGGTTGCTACTTGGTTGTTTGCTTTTTTTTGGCTCCTTCGAGGTATAGGGTGTCGATGTCGGTGCCACATCATGCACCGCAAACATCTCTCTTGTTGCATGTTGCTCCCCGTACATAGTTTTCACTCTGTCCTTTGTTGGAAACTTAATCATTTGATGAAGGGTTGACGGCACCGCTCTCATACTGTGTATCCATGGCCTTCCGAGTAAGGCATTGTATCTCATGTCACCTTCGATGACATGAAACTTGGTATCTTGGACTGTATCGGCCACGCTGACTAGGAGGATGATTTACCGTTGGTCGTCTTGTTTGCCATATTAAATCCATTGAGGACTCGAGAGGCGGGCACGATCTGATCGAGTAGTCCGAGCTGCTCCATCACCCTCGACCTGATTATGTTAGCCGAGCTACCTGGGTTTACGAGCACACGTTTTATTTGAAATTTATTCAAAAGGAAAGAAATTACTAGTGCGTCATTATGAGGCCAAGACAATGTCTCGATATCCTCTTCGTTGAATGAAAGAGCATCTTCCAGTATGTAGCTTCGAGTTCGCTTTTCCCTGGTGATGGATACTTTTGTTCGCTTGAAATCGGGTCCATGTGGGACGTCGACTCCTCTGATGATCATGTGGATGATGTGCTGAAGTTCTTCTGGTTTGTTTTTTCTATTCGCTTCTCTTTCCCAACACTGGTTCTTAGCTCGGTCTCTGAGTAAATCTCGAAGGTTCCCTTCACTGATTAGTCAGGCTACCTCTTCTCGAAATTGTCTGCTATCCTTGGTCCTATGACCGTGAGTGCCATGATATTTGCATACTAAGTTGGGGTTTCTTGACAATATGGGTTTTGGCCACCTGGTATCTTTGAGCTTACCTATGGCTAATACGATGTCCGAGACATCAATGTTGAAGTTGTACTTAGATAATCGAGGCGCCTCTACCGGCCTAGTGTGCCTATCGAACCCGGTTTTGTTCATGAGTCCCCGGGAACCTTGGCCTCTATCAATATTTTGATCGCTCTGGGGTATGTTGCACCTCAAGGAATTTCTTCGATCTTCTACATACGGTTGGTATCTTTCTTTGTTTGGTCTTCCCTTTCTGTAAACCTAGACTCCGTTGCCAAGAGCCTACTTGGGCATACCGATCCCGAGGGGGCTCCTATTGGTTGTCCTCGACCCTGATCTTCGATTGATATCTGTTGTGTACATCCGCCAAAGTTACGGTGGGGTACTCGACCAAATTTTTTTTTTAGATGCTTCGAAGCTATCGAGCTTCGTTCATTCAAGCCCTGAGTGAAGGCTTGCACTGCCCAGTCATCAGAAACTGGCGGCAATTCCATTCATTCCATCTGAAATCGGGATACGAACTCCTTTAACATCTCGTTCTCCCTCCGTTTAATTTTCAAGACATCAGACTTCCTTGTAGCAACCTTAATGGCACCAGCGTGCGCTCTCACAAAGGAGTTTGCCAACATGGCAAATGAATCTATTGAGTTCGGGGGAGGTTATGATACCACATCATGGCCCTCTTGGATAGTGTTTCTCCAAACTTCTTCAACAAGACGGAATCGATCTCGTCGTCTTTTAAGTCATCCCTTTTATACCACAAGTATAGGTGGTAATATGCTCATTAGGATCTTTGGTCCCGTTGTAGTTTGAGATATTGGGCATCCTGAACTTCTTTGGAATAAGCTTCGGAGTCGTGCTCGACAAAAATGGTTTCTACACGAACTTCTTCGAGTCTAGCCCCTTTAAAACCGGAGGTGCGCCCGGGATCTGGTCGACCCTCGAGTTATAGCTTTCTACTTTTTTGTCGTTGGCCTCTATCCTCTTTTCTCCTGATTCAATTCTTTTGGTAAGATCCTCGAGCATTTTCAAAATAGTGGGGTCTGTTCCTAACCCGTTGTTACTCGATCTTTCTGGTGCTTGCTCGACTCGAGGAGTTGTTTCCGGCCCCGCCGTGCTCGTGGTTTTTGTTGACTCTGCAGCTGAGCAATGGCAACCTGTTGTGCTTGCAACATCTCGAAAATGATTTGTAGGCTGATTTCATTTCGAGCATGTGTTGTTTGTGTGTCAGGTTGGAATTCTCCTTGCACGCTTCTCCCGACATCCGCACGCAGATCTGTGCTTATAGCAATATGCGAGCCCACATCAACAGGGTTGGGAATAGGTGCTACTCCGGGGTTGAGCGGTCGCACACCAGCTATTGAAGATGTTGCATTATTTTCCCCGTGAAAATCGAGACCATTGTTGCCATGCACTGGTGCGTTAGCTGAGTTTGACATGTTTTAGCCTGAAATTAAAAAATCTTGGAAAAGAAAAAGTGTGAAGAATAATGTGTGTTATCAGAAAACTAGCACTAAAATAATCACTATTACCTTTAGTCCCATGGTGGGCGCCAAGCTGTTTACCTTCAAAATGGTTTTACCAATTATATTTGGTTTGTGGTTCTAAATATATGTGATCTATTCTAACACTAGTTGATTATTGGGAAGTAACAAGTGCAAGTAATGAAAATGAGATAAGCAAACCGAAGTTATCACAAGGTTGGGCCTCGAGCTGGCTGGAACAGGGGGGCCTCGAGGTCAAGCTAGGGTGGTAAGTAATGAGAAATCGACGAAGATATAGCGATACTGGGGGTACCGAGGATATATTTAGCGGCTAATGATGAGCAATAATAAAGAACAATAAATGAAGATAACAAACGAAGAACACTAAGTAAGGAGCAATAAATATGAGATATAATGTTGAACAAAGAGAGCAGAGAATGTTCTATTGTATTGAATGTATCATATTCGCGTGTCTTACAAAATGACAGGGATCCCCTTTACATAGGAGAGGGAATCCCAACAGAGTACATGTCTAATTAATGCAGAGAAATACTATAGGTACAACTATATAACGGCTCAGTACGGACTTGTACTATTCTTGCGGACCTGGTTAGCTTTAACAACGTGTCCTTAGGAATTTTCCGTCTTTCCATGATGATTATCGATTCACATTTCTCCGAGGTGGACCACAGTGAACCTCCGATATGCTCCCTCGAGGGGTGTACCTCGGGGTCAAA
>ML328014.1:0-23986 GCA_005239505.1 Nicotiana paniculata | reverse complement strand
AACTGAGTTTTAGCCTAATTGGTTCATTAATTTCTCATTATTAACTGATTTCAACTTGTTTAGTATTTTGGTCGATTAATGAGAGTTAATTAAATTTTTAAAATTAGTCAGTTTTCTTGTATTAAACATGTTTAAGTTTTACTTGAACCTAGGAGGAATCAGTTTGTTTGAGTTAATTGAATATGCCAATCTAAAAGTTGAAATTTAAACTATGATTAATTGGAAGTTAATCATATAATTTAGACTAATCATAGGCATCAAAATCAAGGCTAAATAAAATGACGACCTCAAACAATACACGAGCAAAAGAACTAATAGAGGTTGTTTTACTTACAAGCATTTCAACATATGAATTCAGGGATTTAATCAATGCACGTTTATTGACAGGATTCACCATCATAAAGATGTCTGGGAATTAGCAGAGAAAGGAAACTAAACAAAAAACCTAATGCTAATCTCGGTTATACAAACTACTAAACTTGAACAATAAATCATACAAAAATAGTGATAAAACCTAAGCTAAATACATTTGGGAATTTAAACTAAAAAAGAAAACATGAACAGGTAAAGGAAAACAAAAAAATCAGAAACAGTGATGTGATAAAGGAAATCAGTGAGTAAATTACGGCCTATTCATGCTATTGATTAAGACACAACAGAAAGAAGTGGAGGATACCAGTTTGACGGGTTTGGACGAACTACGGCGACTAGCCGGAGTTTGGCCAGACTATGGCGACCTCCAAAAGTGACCCTTACTCACATGAATCGACGGCTCTCGTCGAGAACCATCGACTCATGTAAGTTTGAGTCACAGAGTCGCTTGGGATCATCTTCTGCATGTTCTAGGGTTTTTACTGTTTCCTAGATCCGAAATTACTCTTAACTGGGTGGTTATTTGGTGAAATTGATAGTGGGATGGGGTTAAGGGGGTGGAGAGGACCATAGGGTGAAAGTTTGGGGGTGATTGGAGGAGGTCTGGTGGCCGGACGGCGGTGGGATTCTGGGGCGGCTAGGGTTTTTTAGAGAGAGGTGAGAGAGAGAGACGGATGGGGGAAAGGGGGAGTGTAGGACTTTGAGGTGAACTGGGGTAGGGGGTTCTTTGGAACAGTTAAATAGTTTATTAGGGGTTTGTTCCGGACCGTTGGATCAAAATTATCCAACGGCTGAGGTGAAGGGAAAGCTAAACGGCGTCGTTTGGGTAGTGTAGGGGCAGGCCGGGTAAGAGGTTGGGTTTTGGGCCTGGGTTGTCTGGTGTTAGGGAGAAGGGAGTTTGGGCCTGGGTAATTTGGCCCAGGTCCGATTTTAAAACTATTTTAATTCTAAAACTTATTATAGAAAAAATGTAGTGATTAATTCTAACTTAGTTTTTGTCTAATTATAAATTAATTAAGAGTAATAACATTTGATTTAATACTCATATCATTTAAGGAACAAATTTCACAATTTTGTTAGGAAAAATGAATGAATTAATCATTAAATCTAAATTTTGTCAAATAATCAACATTTTTGTTGTTATTTATTTCAATCGATCACAAGTAATATATTGATTAACTCTAGTTTAAATTTTAATTAATGATTAAATTAAAGGTTGAAATTTCTAGTTAAAAAATGTGATCATTTAGAGAATAATTTTCCGTAATAAAAATGATTGAGGTCATGCACCGAATCATGGGACTTTAAATCATTTCTGAATTTTAAAAGACAAATTATGATTGATGTAATGTAGATAATTCACACACAGACATTGAAATTCAACAAGGTTTATAATCATTAATTAATTTATTGAATTTTATAGGAACATATAGTAGGTCAAAAATTACATGCTCACATTTACGACGGCACATCCTAATGCTAAGGTATGGGATGTAACAGCCCACAACTATCCTCAATGACAAACACAACCTCAAAGTGGTGTTGTTCTTCACTAGAACTAACTTTTGATGGGAAATATGGTGTAATCCATTTGCATGACTTGAAATAACCTAGGGTTGATGTGAAAACCTTGGGTGAGTATTTTACAGAACTTAAACCACTTAAATCAACCTCCCACACGAGCTGGAACCACTCAAAAATCAGCAACAAGAATAAGAACAAGAAACTTACTAGTGCGACATGATTCTCGACACTTGATTTGTGTTATTTACCCTTTGTTTGGGTCTTGCATCATGAGAGAAACATGAGAGAGTGCTTTTATGGTTCTAAGTTCTGATTATACTGAAAAAGAATGACTAAAAACGGGGTTGAGGCATTTTATATATATCCATATGTCTTAAACCGCCTATGTGGGCCCCATACAGAGCTGCTTGGCGCAGTCTCGCGAAAATACGAATATCTCTATACTCCAAAATCGTATCAATTAACTCTTTAATGAGTTGAAAATTAGACTCATAGATATTCAATTTGGTGGATAGATAATCCCGTAAATCCAAGTAAATTGGGAGAAAAGCTTAGTAACATTTGACCTAAAATTTAAGTAAAATTATGAACGTAAGTTGCGACAACTTTTGTCGACTTTTTTTCCACAACTTGCTTGACTTCAAAATGTAACACACGAATATCATAAGACTATAATAACTCAAATATAACCTCCTTATCATGTTAAGAACTCTAGTCTCACCTCGAAAGTTCATGTTATAACATTCGAGATGTGTCGACTTTCGACGAAACTTATTTTCTTCAATTGGTTTATCTTCTAAGCCTTCCAACCCTCTTGGTACTTGCAGTCCATGATCTTAAATATCTGTAACCTCCAAGTTAACATGATTAACTTACTTTACGTACTTTCAAAGACGATCTCATTTCTGAGCTTAAATCAATTGACTTACGATGTACTCTCACGTATGAAAATATGGGGTGCAATAAGTTGATTGGGGCAAGTGATTCTTACTCGATTTTGGTTAAATCCCATGATTACATATTTAATTTTATCATCTAAATTTTGATTTGGGGTGAGAAATTGGGGAAAAGTAGGAAGAACTCTTGAGTTAGAATTTTGAGGTTTTGAATGGAATTTTTTTTATCGGATTTGAGTAAATTTAGTATGGTTAGGCTCGTGAGTGAATGGGCTTTCGGGTTTTGTGATTTTTGTCGAATTTAGAGACGTGGGCCCGAGGTCCGGGTTCGGGCCAATTTCGGATTTTTGGGTAGAATTTCATGTTTTCTTTGTGGAATTGATTCCTTTATCCTATATTGATTACCTCGTACTGCTTGTGGCTAGATTCAGGGCATTTGGAGACCGATTTGAGAGGCAAAGACATTTCAGTGTACTTTTGCGCAGTTGAGGTAAGTAAGAGTTTCAAAACTTGGTTCTGAGGGTTCAAAACCCCGACATATATATTATATGATTTGTATTGAGGTGACGCACATGCCAAATGATGGGCGTGCGGGCGCCCACAGTGAGAATTGTGGCCTGGTTGATTCCATGGCACTGTGTAGTGATATCAGTGTTTTTATCATGCGATAAAGTAATTGAGCTGTCAATCATGCTACATATCATATTTAGGCTTTATGCCGCTACTGTTGAGACCCATAATGGTCGTTTCTTGCTGTCACTTTACTGTTTTTACTGATATTTCGTACTCAGTCATATACATGCATTTACTTTCATATACCAGTCTTAGTTGTTATACATTGATTCATAATAATATTGTGTTGGGATAGTTTTTTGATAGGCCCATGAATGAGACTGAAGAGATTAATGACAGAGTGAGGCTGAGAGATGATTGTGAGTGAGAGATATGGGATCGGATTGCACGCCGCATCATTTATATTGATGTTATGATAGCGCTTGGGATGTAGGCACCCCTTCGGAGTCTGTAACACATCCCCAGTGAGCGCGGTTGATATTATTGAGTGATGGATCTTCCCCGGACATGGATCTTGTCCGAAGTACTTAATACCTAAATATGGATCTTCTCTATAGGGGTGGATTGGTCTTTCCTTAGTACTGGGTGACCTATGGTCAGTGTTGTGTATATTTTGGGATGGATCTTCTCTGGGCTATGCAGGCCATACACAATATCGAGTGGTTGAGATATAGAGAGTGTGAGCACATAAGGTTGACAACATGGTGCATCACTTACAATATGTGCATTGGCATGTAGAGATAACAAAGTTATATTCATTACACAGTTCAAATCTTCTTTACTTTACTGTTTTGAGTTGCCAATCTGATTTAAGAGCATGGCTACATTTCTGCAGAGTTATTTCCATTTTATATGTACTGGTTGTGTTCGTCACTAACCTTTCAGTCTAAAGCGTGGAAATGTTACTTATTGAGTTGGATGTACTCACGTTACTCCCTGCACCTTGTGTGAAGATCCAGGCGTTTCTAGCCACGGCGGCAGCTGCTGATTAGGGCATCATAGTTCAGGGACTATCAAGGTAGTTGCATGGCATTGGCGGGCCTTGATTCCCCTTCCTTATTCTATCTTTACTTTCAGTTTTTATTCTATAGATACTGTTGTGGACTGTGTTCTGGTTTTAGACGCTCATGTACTCAGTGACACCCAGGTTTTGGGTTGGATTGTATCGTGTTTTGGATAAATTCTACTTTGAAAAGGCTTTTTCCTTAATGTTAAATCATTCCGCTATTATTTCTAAAAGTGTTTTATTGTGTTGGAAATGTTGAGTTGTGGCTTGCCTAGTTCCACGATAGGCGCCATCACGACAGTCATTTTTGGGTCATGACAAGTTGGTATAAGACCCTAGGTTACATAGGTCTCACAGGTCATGAACGGGTTTAGTAGAGTCTTGCCGATCGGTACGGAGACGTCTGTACTTATCTTCAGAGGTTGTAGAATCCTTAGGAAAATTTCACATTCTTGAATTCTTGTCGTGCGAATATGTTGATTTTGGTGCTGAACTTCTGTTATTTCATTCTCTCATAGATGGTGAGGACACGTACCACTGGGCAGGAGGGGCAACCATCATTACCACCAGCCAGGGCCGGGAGAGGCTGAGGTCGCGGTAGAGGCTGTGGTATGGGCAGAGGTGCAGCTCGAATAACAGCTAGGGTAGTACCTACAGATCTACCAGTTGCCCCAGATCAGGATTAGGTCCCAGTTGTGGATGCACCAATGGGGCCAGCTCAGGCACCAGCAGTGCCCATCGTGATTCCAGGCCTTCAGGAGGCTTTAGCTCAGATTCTGTCCGTGTGCACCGGCCTTGCTCAAGCGGTCTCTATTTTGATGGTAGCAGCAACTTCTCAGGCTGGGGGAGGCACTCAGACTCCCACCGCCTACACACCAGAGCAGGTGATATAGGGACTCCAGACACTGGGGGCACCACCAGCCTAGCCGGTTGTAGCTGCCCAAGACTATGTGGTTCCTTTTATGCCTGAGGATGAGCGGCATAGATTGGTGAGGTTTGGGAGACTCCAGCCTCCATCTTTTAGTGGTGTAGAGGGAGAGGATTCAAGGGGTTTCTTAGACAGGTTTCAAAGGATACTCCGTATAAAAGGTATTCTAGAGGCTTACGGGAGGCGTAGGCCGGTCGACACAACACCTCTTACGTGGCAGTAGTTTTCCGTTCTCTTTCTAGAGAAGTTCATGCCTCAGTCCCGCAGAGAGGAGCTCTGCAGGCAGTTTAAGCAGCTTTGTTAGGGTGATATGTTCGTGATGCAGTTTGAGATGAGGTTCTCGAAGTTGGCCCGACATGCTATTTTGTTGGTTCCCACAGACAGAGAGAGGATCAAGAGGTTCATAGATGGCCTCACTTTTCAACTGTGATTGCTTATGACTAGAGAGACAGTGTCTGGTGCTAGTTTTGATGAGGTTGCCGACATTGATCGTTATATTGAGATGGTTCGCAACCGGGAGCGGGTTGATATGGAGGCCAAGAGGCCTCGTGGACAGGGTGGATTTGGCAGCATTCCTTCTAGGGGTTAGTTCCAGCATGGTAGGGGTCGTCCATTCAGACATGTTTAAACGGCTCGCCCAGTTCATCGTGGTGACTCATCTGGCCATAGGTTACACATTTATCAACAAGGCTAGTCATCATTCAGTGCACTACCAGCTCAGAGTTCGTCTCATGCACCATCAACTCATGATTCATCTGTGTTAGTACATTCTAGTAGTTATTCCAGTGCTCAGGGTTCTCTTCAGTCCCCGCCACCATTCGCAAGGAGAGGTTGCTTTGAATGTGGAGATTTGGGTCATTTCAAGAGGTATTGTCCCCTCCTTTCAGGATGTTCATCTCAGCAGAGGAGTCAGCCTTCGACTTCAGCACCAGTTACTTCACCACCTGCCCAACTAGCTAGAGGTGGAGCTCAGTCTATTTCTATGCTCTTCCTTCCAGACCAGATGCCATTGCTTTAAATATGTTGATTACACGTATTGTCTTAGTTTTCCATAGAGATGCCTCTGTATTATTTGACCATATTTCCACTTATTCATATGTGTCCTTGTATTTCGCTCATTTTCTGTATATTCCCCACGAGTCTTTAGTTTCATCTGTTCATGTATATACTCCGGTGGGCGATACTATTATTGTGGACCATGTATATTGTTCATGTGTGGTGACTAATGGGAGTCTGGAGACCAGGGTAGATCTTTTGCTACTTAGTATGGTCGATTTTGATGTGATATTGGATATGGATTGGTTGTCCCAATATCATGTTTTTCTAGATTGTCACGCTAAGACCATGCCGTTGACGATGCTGGGGTTGCCGAAGGTTGAGTAGAGCGACTCTATAGACTATGTTACAAGTAGAGTGATTTCATACTTGAAGGTTCAACTGATGGTTGAGAAGGGTTGTCTATACTATTAGGCTTTTGTGAGGGATATTAGTACAGAGGCCCTGCGGTGTGTGATTTTCCAGATGTGTTTCATGTAGACTTGTCGGGCATCGCCGCCTGATGGGGATATTTACTTCGGTATTGATTTGGTGCCAGGAACTTAGCCCATTTATATTCCACCACATCATATGGAACTTGCGGAGTTGAAAGAGTAAAAGGAACAACTTCTGGAACTCCTTGATAAGGGGTTTATTCGGCCTAGTGTGTCACCTTGCGGTGCGCTAGTTCTATTTGTAAAGAAGAAGTATGGTACTATGAGGATGTGCATTGATTACATGTAGTTCAACAAGGTCACAATCAAGAACAAGTATCCTTTGACACGTATTGATGATCTAATTGACCAGTTGGGCCAGACCGTCCTCGACCACGGAGATTCAGAGCTTTCTTTGTTAGGTGGGCTATTTACTGTCATTTTGTGGAGGGTTTCTCATCTACTGCATCGCCCTTGACCAAATTGACCCAAAAGGGTGCTCCATTCAGGTGATCAGATGAGTGTGAGGAGAGCTTTCAGAAGATCAAGACTGCTTTGACCATGACTCCAGTTCTAGTTCTGCCATCAGCTTTTAGTTCTTACACAGTGTATTGTGATGCTTCGTGGAGCGGTATCGGGTGTGTTCTGATGCAAGAGGGTAAAGTGATGTTTATGCTTTGCGCCAGTTGAATACTTATGAGAAGAGGTATCATATTCATGACCTTGAGTTAGCAGCTAATGTTCATGCCTTAAAAATTTGGCGGCACTATTTGTACGGCGTTTATTGTGAGATTTACACTGATCACCGGAGTTTGCAACATCTGTTCAAGAAGAAGGATCTTAACTTGCGTCTGTTGAGCTGGTTGGATCTTCTTAAGGACTATGATACCACCATTTTGTACCATCTCGGAAGGCCAATGTGGTGGCCGATGCCTTGAGTCGCCGGGCGAAGAGTTTGGGGAGCTTAGCATATCTTCCAGCCGTAGAGAGGCCATTGGCGTTGGATGTTCAGGCCTCAGCTAGCCAGTTTGTCAGATTGGATATTTCTGAGCCGAGTCGAGTATTGGCCTGCATGGTCTCTCGATTTTCTCTTTATGATCGTATCAAGGAGCGTCAGTATGATGACCCCCACCTTCTTTTCCTCCAGGATAGGGTTCAACGAGGTGATTCCAGGGATGTGACTATTGGTGATAACAGGGTGTTGATGATGCAGGGCCGGATATGTGTGCCCAATATAGACGGGATACGGAAGTTGATTCTTGAGGAGGCCCACAACTCACGGTATTCCATCCATCTAGGTGACATGAAGATGTACCAGGATTTGAGACAGTACTATTGGTGGAGGAGGATGAAGAAAGATATAGTTGGGTTTGTAGCTCGGTGTCTCAACTGCTAGCAGGTAAAGTATGAGAATCAGAGGCCGGTTGGCTTGCTTGAAAGGTTAGAGATCCCAGAGTGGAAGTGGGAGCGGATCACTATGGATTTTGTAGTTGGGATCCCACGGACTTTGAGAAAGTTTGATGCTATTTGGTTGATTGTGGATCGGTTGACCAAGTCAGCGCACTCATCCCAGTTGGTACTACTTATTCTTCAGAGTGGTTGGCTGAGATTTACATCCGAGAGATTGTTCGCCTTCATGGTGTCCCAGTTTCCATTATTTCAAATAGGGACACACAATTTACATCACAGTTTTGGAGATTGGTGAAGTGAGAGTTGGGTACTCAGGTTGAGTTGAGCACAACCTTTCACCCTTAGACGGAGGGACGGTCCAAGTGCACTATCCAGAAATTGGAGGACATGCTTCGGGCTTGTGTCATTGATTTAGGGGGTTCTTGTAACCAGTTTCTGCCGCTCGTGGAGTTTGCATACAACAGTAATTATCAGTCGAGCATTCAGATGGATCCATATGATGCTTTATACTGGAGGCGTGTAGAGGCTAGGATTTTGGGTATAAACTTAGTTCAGGATGCATTAGACAAGGTAAAATTGATGCAGGAGCAGCTTCACACAACGCTGCTGAGACATTGAGTGTTCCGCTACTTGAGAAAGTCTGTGAGAGGATTGATGTTGAGCAGAGGTGGGGTTAAAGCAGCCAACAACACTCAGCTAGAGAAGAAATTAGAAAAATGATAAACCCGTTGGGTTGACGCCACAAATTCCACCCCCAAAAACCATATTTTGACTGCGTACTGAATGAAGGTCCAAGATGTGTCTTACATGGTCGAGGAGAAGGTGTTGTTGAAGGTAACACCCATGAAGGGTGTTATGAGGTTTGGGAAGAGGGGCAAGTTGAGCCCTCGGTTAGTTAGGCCTTTTGAGGTATTACAAAGGATTTGGGAAGTATCTTACAAGCTTGCCTTGCTACCTAGCTTGTCGAGTGTGCATCCAATATTTCACGTGTCTATGCTCTGAAAGTATATCGGTGATCCGTCTCATGTTTTGGATTTCAGCACGGTTTAGTTGGATGGTGATTTGACTTATGATGTGGAGCCGGTGGCCATTTTGGAGCGACATGTTTGAAAGGTGAAGTCAAAGGATATAACTTCAGTGAAGGTACAGTGGATAGGTCAGCCAATGAAGGAGGCCACATGGGAGACCGAGTGGGAGATACGAAGCATATATCCAAGCTGTTTGAGACTCCAGGTATGTTTCTAGACCTGTTCGAGGATGAACATTTGTTTAAGAGGGGGAGGATATAATGACCCGACTGGTCATTTCGAGAGTTATAACCCTGTTCCCTTATTTTCTGCTTATTTTGTATTCTGCAACTATATTATGACTTATCGGGGTAGTTGGTTCAAGTCTGGAGTGATTTCGGAGTGAATTGAGATACTTAGTCTCTTAATTGGAAGCTTAAGTTGGAAAAGTCGACTGGATGTCGACTTATGTGTAAACAACCTCGGATTTTAATTTTGATGATTCCGTTAGCCCCGACAGGTTATTTTGGACTGTAAACTGCGTCCGTAATGTGATTTGGAGGTCCGTAGTAGAATTAGGCTTTGAATCGGCAAACGTTGGAATTTTGGCGAATTTGACCGGTAGTGGAAATTGATATCAGGGTCGGATTGGTTTTTTGGAAGTCGGAGTAGGTTTGTGGTGTCATTTATGACTTGTGTGTAAAATTTGAGGTCAATCGAATGTGATTTGATAGGTTTTGGTGTCGTTTCTAGAATTTGGAAATTTAAAAGTTCATTAAGCTTTAATCCGTGTGTAATTCGTGTTTTTGATGTTATATGAGGGGTTTTTAGGATTCGATTTAGTTCGTATGATATTTTGGGACTTGTTGGTATGTTTGGTTGAGATCCCGAGGGCCTCGGGTGAGATTGAGGTAGTTAACGGATAATTTTGGATTTAGAATGTTGGCTGAAAACTGATGGTGTTTTGCAGTTCTGGTTTCCCTGTACGCGATCACATGAGATAATCCGCGATCTTGTAGGATTATTTGGGGTAGAGGCGTTTTTGTTTTATGCGGTCATGAGGGAGGAATGCGATCGCGTACGTGTGGCTAAGGTGTGCATCGCCAACACGTGGCTGAGGTCGCGTTCGCGTAGAGAGATTTGAGCAGAAGGGGAGTTAGGGATTTGCTCTACACGATCGCGTGTATATCTGGGCAGCAGTGATAAATTTCAAAAATGAGGGTTTGAACCCATTTTTCATATTTTGAGCTAGAAACCACGGATTTGGGCGATTCTTGATGGGATTTTTGGGGAGTTGATTGGGGTAAGTGATTCTTACTTGGTTTTGGTTAAATCCCATGATTACATCTTTAATTTTATCATCTAATTGGTTATTTGGGGTGAGAAATTGGGGAAAATGTAACGAACCGGCCGGTCGTTCCGAGAGTTATAGCCCCGTTTACCCCATTATTGCTTCTTTATGTGTTATTCGGCCTTATTTTGTTGCATCATGTTGTTTGGTTCGGGTCTGGAGTGTTTTTTGGAGTGGAATGAGACACTTAGTCTCTATTTTAGAAGGTTAAGTTAGAAAACTCAAGTGGATGTTGACTTATGAGTAAACGATCTCGGATTGGGATTTTTATGGTTCGGATAGCTCCATTAGGTGATTTTGAACTTAAGAACGTGTTCGGAATGTAATTTGGAAGTTCGTGGTAGAATTAGGGTTGAATTAAGGAAATTGGAAATTTGGTGATTTCCAGTCGACAGTGGAGAATTAGGTATTAGGGTCAGAATGGAATTCCGGAAGTTGTAATAGGTTTGTAGTGTCATTTGTGACGTGTGTGCAATATTTCAGGTCATTCGGAGGTGATTTTATAGGTTCCGATGTCGTTTGTGGAATTTGAAAGTTTAGAAGTTCTTAGGCTGGAAATTCGGTGTTTTGATGTTTTTTGGGGTGTTAAGAAGGTTCAACTAAGTTCGTGTATTGATGTATGACTTGTTGGTATTATTGGTTGAGGTCCCAATGGCCTCGGGGTGATTTCGGGTGGTTAATGGAGCAATTTTGGCCTTTGGGTGATAGCTGATGCCTGCTGGTGTAAAATTAGGGTGGAAAATTGGCCATGATTATGCCTTTAGTTTCATTCTTCAATTTGGGGTGGAAAATTGAGAAAAATGAGGAAGAATTCTTGAGTTGGATTTTGGGGGTTTTGAATGGGATTTTATTATCGGATTGGAACAAANGGGGGGGGGGGGGGGGGGGGGGGGGGGGTTGAATCGAATTCGGGATTTTCGGTCTAATTTGATAATTTTCATACGGAGTTCATTCCTTCAGCGTATACTGATGATAATATACTGATTTTTGATAGATTCAGAGTGTTTTAAGGCCGAGTCGAGCGGCAAGGGCGTCGCAGAGTAGGATTTTTGCTTGATTGAGGTAAGTAACGCTTAGTGATTCTTTCTTGCTGATATTCACGTTTCTGTCATGTGATTAAGTATATGTGTTGTAACTCATGCTAGATATCCTGTTAGGTCTTCATGTCGATATTGTTGATACCCTAGTGGTCGTTTCTTGCTGTCATCTCATTTGTGTCATTGATATTCTGTACTCAGTCTTATTCATGCATATCATATCATGTCTCAGTTGTTATTATTTGGCACATCATATCATTGTTTCGGGCTAGTTTCATGGCATTGTGAGCCCATGTGTGTGAGACTAGAAAGTGATGACTGAGTGAGGCTGAGAACTTGATTATGACTGGCAGTTATGGGATCGGGCTGCACGCCGCAGTGGTTATGTTGATGATTGTGATAGAGCTTGGGTTGTAGGATCCCCTCAGGAGTCTGTGACACACCCCTAGTGAATGCAGATGATATTATTGAGGGATGGATTTCCCTTGACATGGATTTGTCCGAAGTATTGATATTTGGAGATGGATTTCTCCGCAGGGTTGGATTACCCTTTTTCCTCGGTACCGAGTGAATATATAGTTAACATCGAGTATGTTTCGGGATGGATTTACCTGGGCTAGATGGTCATATGCAGTACCGAGTGGTGGAGCACATGAGAGTGGGAGTACATGGTACATTTTCATGCATTTTGTGCATTCACACTTAGAGATATGCGGAGCTTATTACTTTACATTATTCAAATTTGCATTTACATTACTTCCTGAGCTGAATACCTAAATGGAAAGCATGTCTACTTTACTATACAATTTGGTTTTTGTTATCTGTTGAGGTTTAATCCGTCACCGCCTATCAGTCCATAGCTTGGGCTTGTTACTTACTGAGTTGGTGTACTCACGTTACCCTCTACACCTTGTGTGCAGATTCATGTATCTCATGCCACGGTAGCGACTGTTGACTATTCCAGTCGCGGACTTTATTGGAGATAGCGAGGTAGCTGCCTAGCAATCGTAGTCCCACCTTTTTCCTTCCTTATCTTCCTTTTAGTGCATTCTTGCTATTCTCAGACTATGATGTCTTGTTATATTTCAGAAAAGTTGTAGTATTGGCTCATGACTTAGTGACACCCGATGTTGGGGTTTTATTTTCCGCATTTTGGTTCTGAATTTATTTCTTTTATTCAGAATTTCAGTTGAAAAAGGTTTTTACCTAAATTTTTAATGAAAAATCGAATTGTTGAGAGTGTGTCGGCTTACCTAGTTCCACGATAGGCGCCATCACGACCGAGTAAGTTTTGGGTCGTGACAAGTTGGTATCAGAGCCTAGGTTACATAGGTCTCACAAGTCATGAGCAGGTTTAGTAGAGTCTTGCAAATTGGTGCGGATATATCCGTACTTATCTTCGAGAGGCTGCAGACCCTTAGGAAAAATCTCACATTCTTGAATTCTTGTCGTGCGGATCTATTGATTCTGGTAACTAAACTTCTATTTGTTTCATTCTGTCACAGATGGTGAGGGCCCGCACTATTACACAGGATGACCAGCCACCAGTTAGGCTCGTGAAAGGCTGAGTCCGTGGTAGGGGTAGGGGTGTAGTCTGCACAACAGCCGAGGCAGTACTTGTAGACCTTCCCATTGCTCTAGATGAGGTCCCCGCCGCAGATACTCCAATGGACTAGCTCAGGCACCCCTAGTGCCTATTGTGATTCCTAGCCTTCAGGAGGCCCTAGCTCAGACCTTATGAGTGTGTACTAGCCTTGCACATGCGGTCTCAGTTACTACGACTGCAACTACTTCTCAGGTCGGGGGAGGCACTCAATCTCCTACCGCCCGTACACCCAAGCAGGTTGTTCAGGGACTTCAAACACCGGAGGCACCACCAGCCCAGCCAGTTGCACCTGCTCAGGATTATGTGGTTTCAGTCATGCCTGATGACGAGCAGTGTAGATGGGAGAGGTTTGGTAGACTTCAGCCTCCGACTTTCAGTGTGCAGAGAGCGAGGACGCCCAGGGTTTCTTTGATAGGTGTCAGCGTATTCTTCGGACAACAGGCATTCTGGAGATTAGTAGGGTCTCATTCACTACTTTCAAGTTCTCGGGAGCTGCCTTTACTTGGTGGGAGTCTTATGAGAGGTGTAGTCCTGTTGGTGCAACGCCCCTTACCTGGTAGCAGTTCTCCGCTCTCTTTATGGAGAAGTATGTGCCACAGTCCAACATAGAGGAGCTACATAGGTAGTTCGAGCAGTTACGTCAGGATGATATAAATGTGATGCAGTATGAGATGAGATTTTCTGAGATAGCCCGTCATGCTGTTTGGTTGGTTCCTACAGACAGGGAGAGGATTAGAAGGTTCGTGGATGGCCTCACATATCAGCTTCGGATTCTTATGACTAGAGAGAGGGTGTCTGGTGCTACTTTTGAGGAGGTGGTTGACATCGCCCAAGAGATTGAGTCAGTTCGTCGCCAGAAGCGAGTTGAGAGGGAGGATAAGAGGCCTCGGGGATCTGGTAGTTTTGGTGGTTTTCCTTCTGGAGGTCAGTTTCAGCACGGCAAGGGTGGTCCATTCAGGCCTGCTCAGCCAACTCTCCCATTTCACCATGGTGCATTATCGGGACATGGTTCTCACAGTTCTCATCAGGGTCACTCATCATTCAGTGCCCTCCCAACCCAGAGTTTATCCCGTGCACCATCAGCTCAGTGCTCATTTATGCCTGGTTTCTCTAGTGGATATCTTGGTGCTCGGGGCTCCCTTCAGTCTCTATTGCTAGTGGACGGTAGAGGTTTCTTTGAGTGTGGAGATTTGGGTCATATCAAGATGTTCTGTCCCCGCCTTATGAGAGGTTCATCGCAACAAAGGATTCAGCCTTCAGCTTCAACATCAATTACTTCACCACCCGCTCAGACAGATAGGGGTGGAGGTCAGGCGGCTAGAGGTCTCCCTAGAGGGGGAGGTCGATCTGGTGGTGGTCAGGCCCGTTTCTATGCACTCCCATTCATACCAGATGTTATGGCTTCAGATCCCATGATTACAGGTATTGTTTCAGTCTGTCATCTAGATGCCTCAGTCTTGTTCGACCCTGGTTCCACATATTCATATGTTTCATTATATTTTACTCATTTTATAGATATGCCTCGTGAGTCTTTAGTTACATTTGTTCATGTGTCTACTTCTCTGGGCGATACTAGTGTTATCGATCGTGTGTATTGGTCATGCATGGTGTCTTTTGGGGGTCTGGAGACACGAGTGGATTTGTTATTGCTTAGTACGGTTGACTTCGATGTGATATTGGGCATGGATTGGTTCTCTCCATGTCATGTTGTTCTGGATTGTTACGCTATGACCGTGACCTTAGCGATGTCGGGAATTCCGAGGGTTAAGTGGAGCAATTCTATAGATTATATACCTAGTAGGGTGATTTCATACTTGAAGGCTCAGCGTATGGTTGAGAAGAGTTGCCTATCTTATTTGGATTTTGTGAGGGATGTTAGTGTAGAGACTCACACTATTAATTCTGTTCCAGTGGTCTGTGATTTTCCGGATGTGTTTCCTGCATATCTCCCGGGCATGTCGCATGACAGGGACATTGATTTTGGTATTGATTTGGTGCCAGACACTCAGCCTATTTATATTCAACCGTATCTTATGGCACCGGCGAAGTTGAAGGAATTCAAAGAACAGCTTCAAGAACTCCTAGATAAGGGGTTTATTTGGCCTAGTGTGTCACCTTAGGGTGCACCGGTTCTATTTGTGAAGAAGAATGATGGTTCCATGAGAATGTGCATTGATTACAGGCAGTTGAACAAAGTCACAGTCAAGAACAAGTATCCTTTGCGTAATATTGATGATTTATTTGACCAAATTTTGAGGGTGAGGGTGTTCTCTAAGATTTATTTGAGGTCCGGGTATCAGCTGAAGATTCGGGATTCGGATATTCTTAAGACAACTTTCAGGAGGTTATGGCCATTATGAGTTCTTGGTGATGTCTTTTGGGCTGACCAATGCCCCAACAACGTTCATGCATTTGTTGAACAATGTATTTAAGTCATATTTGGATTACTTCATTATTGTATTTATTGATGACATCCTGGTGTACTCTCGTAGCCAGGAGGAGCATGCTCAACATTTGAGGACTATATTACAGAGATTGAGGGATGAGAAGCTTCATGCAAAATTCTGCAAATGTGAGTTTTGTCTTGGGTCAGTAGCATTCTTAGGGCACGTGGTGTCCAGTGAGGGTATTCAGGTGGATCCGAAGAAGATAGAGGTGGTGCAGAGTTGGCCTAGACCGTCCTAAGCTACAGAGATTAGGAGCTTCCTTGGTTTGGCGGGATACTACCGTCGCTTTGTGGAGGGATTTTCATCTATTGCTTTTCCCTTGACCAAATTGACCCAAAAGGGTGATCCATTTAGGTGGTCGGATGTGTGTGAGGAGAGCTTTCAGAAGCTCAAGTCTACTTTGACCACATCTCCAGTTTTAGTTCTGCCATCAGCGTCAGTTTTTTATACTGTGTATTGTGATGCCTCGAAGATAGGCATTGGTTGTGTTTTGATGCAGGAGGGTAGGGTGATTGCCTATGCCTCGCGCCAGTTGAAGACCCATAAGAAGAATTATCTGATGCTTAATCTTGAGTTAGCAGCCATTGTGCACGCTTTAAAATTTTGGCGTCATTATTTGTTTGGTGTCCATTGTGAGATTTATACTGATCACCGGAGTCTGCAACATTTGTTTAAGCAGAAGGACCTTAATTTGCTTCAGCGGAGATGGTTGGAGCTTCTTAAGGACTATGATATCATAGTTCTATACCATCCGGGGAAGGCCAATGTGGTGGCCGATGCCTTGAGTCGCTGGGCAGAGAGTTTGGGGAGTTTAGCATATCTTCCACCAGCAGAGAGACCTTTAGCATTGGATGTTCAGGCCTTGGCGGGCCAACTTGTGAGATTGAATATTTCGGAGCCTAGTCGGGCGATGGCTTGCATAGTCTACATGTTTTCTCTTTATGACCGTATTAGGGAGCGCCAGTATGATGACCCATACTTGCTCGTTCTTCAAGACAGGGTCCGGCGAGGTGATGTTAGGGATGTGACTATTGGTGATGACGGTGTGATGAGGATGCAGGGTCGGATATGTGTGCCTAATGTGGATGGGCTTCGGGAGTTGATTCTTGAGGAGGGCCCACAGCTCGCGGTATTCCATCCATCCGGGTGCCGCGAAGATGTACCAGGATTTGAGACAACACTATTGGTGGAGGCGGATGAAGAAGGATATAGTCGGATTTGTAGCTCGATGTCTCAACTATCAACAGGTTAAGTATGAGCATCAGAGGCAGGGTGGCTTGCTCTAGAGATTAGATATTCCGGTTTTCGATTCGTAGTTCTAGGCGTTGTTTTGGTGTTTTGATCGCGCGAGCGAGTTTGTATGACGTTTTTTTACTCAGGGGTGAATGGGTAAATGGATTTTGGTCCGAACCTCGAGTTTTGACCAAGCAGGCCCGGGGTCGATTTTTGATTTTTTGGGGGAAAGTTTGGGAAATGTAATTTTATGCATTGTAATTGATTCCTTTAGAAATATTTGATATTATTGAGTCAATTGTGGTTAGATACGAGTGGTTTAGAGGTGGATTCTATAGGAAAAGCTGTGATTGAGCATTGAGTGGATTTTGGAGCGAGGTAAGTGTTGTGTCTAACCTTGACTTGAGGGAATTAGGAACGCTCGGACTATGTGTTATGTGAATTTCATGTGAGCGGCGTATATGGGGAGTGACGAGTGCTTATGCGCCGCCGAATTACCTGTTTTCCCTATTTTTCCGCTTTCGTTAAATATCTCGTTCGTTTTCTAACTTGTTATCTTCGATAATGTGTTTGCATGCCTAACTGCTACTTGTTAATCAATGTCTTCTCCTGTTTATGATATTAGATCTTTTACATAGTTTCTTGATTTTCTGCTATTTTCTCAAGTTGGTTTATTTGCATCTTCTAGTTGTAAACTTCTTGATTGGTCTCACCGTGTAGAATTACTTATATAGATCCTCATGTTGTTCCAGGTTATCTATTTGGTTTAGTTGGTATTTATGGATTGTAAATACTTCCCGTGATTTGAATTGTGAATTTTACTGTGCACTTTGAATACTTGGTATTGATACGATGGGATCGGGTTGCATGCCGTAACAAGTGAGATAAGGGTGGAATAATATGGTGGAATAAAGGTGAATCTATATTGTACGATGGTATCGAATTGCACGCCACAATAGGTAATAAGGGTGGATTGTTTTGGTGGAATAAGCGTGAATTATGATTCTGATATTGTGATACGGTGGGATCGTGTTGCGTCCCGCAACAACATATATGTTATATTTATCTCAAATGTGTTAGTTTTACGATATTTTCTTTTGCACTTAAAGGTAGGGTGATTTCCTATGCCTCACGCCAGTTGAAGACCCACGAGAAGAATTATTCGATGCATGATCCTGAGTTCATCCATTGTTCACGCCTTTAAAACTTGGCATCATTATTTGTATGGGGTCCATTGTGAGATTTATACTGATCAGCGGAGTCTGCATCATCTCTTTAAGCAGAAGGACCTAATTTTCTTCAGCGGAGGTGGTTGGAGATTCTTAAGGACTATGATATCACAGTTTTATAGCATCCGAGGAAGGCCAATGTGACGTTCGATGCCTTGAGTCGTCGGACAGAGAGTTTGGGGAGTTTAGCATATCTTAATTCTTTTCCACCGTATCGTATGACATCAACGGAGTTGAAGGAATTGAAAGAACAGCTTCAGGAACTCCTAGATAAGGGGTTTATTCGGCCTAGTGTGTCACCTTAGGGTGCACCGGTTCTATTTGTGAAGAAGAATGATGGTTCCATGATAATGTGCATTGATTACAGGCAGTTTAACAAAGTCACAGTCAAGAACCAAGTATCCTTTGCCTAGTATTGATGATTTATTTGACCAACTTTAGGGGGCGAGGGTGTTCTCTATGATTAATTTGAGGTTCGGGTATCATCAGCTGAAGATTCGGGAATCGGATAATCTTAAGACAGGTTTCAGGACTCGTTATGGCCATTATAAGTTCTTGGTAATGTCTTTTGGGCTGACCAATTCCCAAACAACGTTCATGCATTTGATGAACAGTGTATTCCAACCATATTTGGAATCATTCAATATTGTATTCATTGATGACATCCTGGTGTACTCTAGTAGCCAGGAGGAGCATGCTCAACATTTGAGGACTGTATTACAGAGATTGAAGGAGGAGAAGCTTTATGAAAAATTCTCCAAATGTGAGTCTTGGCTTGGGTCAGTAGCATTCTTGGGGCACGTGGTGTCCAGTTAGGGTATTCAGGTGTATCCGAAGAAGATAGAGGCGGTGCAGAGTTGGCCTAGACCGTCCTCAACTACAGAGATTAGGAGCTTCCTTGGTTTGGCGGGATACTATCATTGCTTTGTCGAGGGATTTTCATATATTGCTTTGCCCTTGACCAAATTGACCCAAAAGGGTGCTCTATTTAGGTGATCGGACGAGTGAGGAGAGCTTTCAGAAGCTCAAGGCTGCTTTGACCACAGCTCCAGTGTTAGTTCTGCCATCAGCTTCAGGTTCTTATACCGTGTATTGTGATGCCTCGAAGATAGGGATTGGTTGTGTTTTGATGCAGGAGGGTAGGGTGATTGCCTATGCCTCACGCTAGTTGAAGACCCACGAGAAGAATTATCCGATGCATGATTTTGAGTTAGCAGCCATTGTTCATGCCTTAAAAATTTTGCGTCATTATTTTTATAGGGTCCATTGTGAGATTTATATTGATCACTGGAGTCTGCAGCATCTGTTTAAGCCGAAGGACCTTAATTTCCTTCAGCGGAGATGGTTGGAGCTTCTTAACTACTATGATATCACAGTTCTATACCATCCGGGGAAGGCCATTGTGGTCGTCGATGCCTTCAGTATCACCCATTATTTCGCGTTGAGAAACATTTAGAGCAAGTTCTAGCCATATTTATTGATTCTACCTGTTTTGCAATCATAATTATTCTCCATTCCAATGATTTCCTAAAATAATGGCGCTTGCTCCTGCTTTCACAAAATTGAAATCGTTGATATTGTGTTTATATGGTAAAGATGAAAAGAATTAATCATTGGACATATAGTAAATAATTTATTTTGTTAATTAAAAACCTACAAATATGATAGAAGAGAGGAAAATAACTATATATAAAGATGTATAAAAATAGAACTTTATAAAAACGTATGTATCCATTAATTAGATACATATATAACATATATGAGAAATGCATCAGAATTTACCCCTCCACACGTGAAGCGTTTCATCCTCCTGGATAAAATGCATGATGAGAGACATACATATATAAGTATTAATTTAAGGAAAGAACAATACTAATTTATATAGAAAAATCTTTTTGTCTTTCAAATTTACAATCACAGAAGAAACTTTGAAAGAAACTATGACCACACCTATTCTATGTGTAATAGACTGGCTAATTTAAGACTTATCAGTCATTTGGTCCTGGTTTAAATATAACCCAAAAATTACATTTTCCAACATTTTATTTGAATCATTAAATGGTTAACCAACCAGTTACTTAGGCATACCGATCACCATGGAGTTGCTCCTGTGTATGTGACTCTGTTTTTGTAGAAGCCTTCATGAGATGTTCTGGTAGTACAATAACTTGGATATTGACCAGATTAATTGGTTAAGCATTTAATTACCAAATCTATGTTGTACTTATAAGGCTCCATTGCTTCACCCCCAATGGCTAAAGCATGTCACTATAGTTCTGAGTTTAACATCGTCAGCTCGACTTGTTACCTGTGGAATTCATCAGTCTATCAAAGTGACCAATGAATGTTGCTCAAAATGTCCTCCAAAGTACAATTTTAGTCTTTGACCATTTACCTTAAACTTGTCACTTCCATTGATCTGTTGGATTTCAATTGTTCCATATGGAGTAACATTGGTTACATTGTAAAGACCTGTGCACCTTGATTTTAATTTTTCTGGGAATAGCATGAGCCGACTATTGTAAAGTAGCACTTGATCTCCAATTTTAAATTTTTTTTTGTCAGATCAAATCGTCATGCCATTTTTTAAATTTTTTCTTTAAAAAGTTTTGCATTTTCATAAGCTTCCAACCTCATTAACCTGAAAAAAAATCTATTTTTACCAGCAGAGGCTAATTCAAAGATTAATGCTTTTAGTTCCCAAAAAGCTTTGTGTTCTAATTCAACTAGCAAATGACAAGCTTTCCCAAAAACTAATCTATATGGGGATGTTCCAATTGGCGTTTTGAACGTTGTTCGGTACGCCCATAATGCATCATCTAATTTTAAAGCCTAGTCTTTCCTTGAGATTCCAACCATTTTTTCAAGAATTCTTTTTAACTCACGATTGGAAACTTCAACTTGCCCTTGAGTTTGAGCATGATATGGTGTTCCAGTTTTATGAGTCACACCATAGTTTGTCAGCAAAGCAGAAAATTGTCTATTCATAAAATGAGTCCCTTGGTCACTAATGATTACTCGTGTTGTGCCAAATATGGTAAAAATATTTTTTAGAGAAAATTGCACGCAATTCTAGTATCATTTTTCCTTGTGGTAATGGCTTCAACCCATCTTGACACAGAATCCATAGCCACAAGGATTAATTCAAAAGAATGAGAAGAAGGAATAGGACCAATGAAATCTAGTCCCCAAGCATCAAATATTTCACATACCTTTATTGATTGCAATGGCATTTCATCTCTCTTAGGTGATGTTACCTGTTCTCTGACACATGTGACATTGTGCAACATATGCTCGAGCATATTTAAAGAGAGTCGGCCACATAAATCCAGCTTCTAAAACTTTAAAGGCTATTCGATTTGCGGCATAATTGTCACGACCCCAAAATCCTAAACCGGCCGTGATGGAGCCTATCGTGGAACTAGGCTAGCCAACAATCACATATTAACATAATATTTTCACAAATTTCTAAAACTTTTTTGAAATTTCACAAAATTCTCCCGCTTAAGCAGTTTGAAGCAACAAAATAAATAAATAGTTGTACACTACCCAAAAACCTGGAGTCAACCATCATGAGCATCTACGAGTAGTGCAGAATAATCCCTACTGTCATAATACCTCAAGACTCGGAACGAGGAGCTAAAATACAAAACAAGAAATAGGAAAGGAGATGTTGTGGACGCTGAACAGCTACCTAGAAGTCCAAACTCCGGCTCCGTAAGAGAGAAGAAAACTAGCTCTCGGTACCAGCACCTGTATCTGCACACAAGGGTGCAGGGAGTAATGTGAGTACGCCAACTCAGTAGTAATGAAAATAAATCAAGTCTAAGAAGTAAGCAACACATAAGATCAAATAATCAATTCACAATAAACACAGCCTTTCCTTCCATAGTGTCTACATTAAATCGACATGCTTTAAAAGCCAACTTCAGAAAATATCCTTTGAAAAAGTGTGATTTCCAACAATTTCAGAAAAATACCAAAAGAGTTTGGTGTAAAATGAAATAAATCATAAATAGCCACTCGGGCCAAAACATGTATCATAAACCACCCCTCGGGCAAATCATCACTCAGAATCAGTTACTCAGCATGCCTCACAGTCACTTAGTATCAGCCCCTCGGGTATCCTCATTGTCACCCATGCCTCCCAGTCACTCGTCACTCGGCACTCGCAATCAGTAGGTACCTGCACTCACTGGGGGTGTGTACAGACTTCAGAGGGGCTCCTTCAGCCCAAACGGTAATATCAAACCACCTCGTGGCATCTCATATCCTCACAATTAGGCCCTTGACCTCACTCAGTCAGAAACTCTCAGTAAGCCCCTCGGGCTATCAGTAAAATGGGGTACTAGACCCAAAACATCATTTTATAACTCAAATAGTGTAAATGAGGCTGAGTTTTGAAAACAGTTAAACATAATATGACTGAGTGTAAATCAAAAGTCAACACTTTGAGGAAATAGCAGTAAAAGCCTCCAAGGGGTCTAAACAAGTCGGCATAAAGCCCCAAACATGGCTTACAACCCAAATATAGCAATAGTTTTTAAAACACTATTTAACATACGATTTAAAGTAAATACGCAACTCAATAGTTGCCGCCGAAAGGACCAAGTCCAAATCCAAACACCAGTGTACACCACACACTCGTCATCCGGCATGTGTGCCACTCCAAAAATAGTGAGAAAATACGAAGTCCGAGGTTTCATACCCTCAGGACAAGATTTACAGTCATTACTTACCTCAAGCCGACCCAAATACTAATCCGCGATGCTCTTGCCTCTCGAATCGGCTACCGATTGCTCTAAATCTAACCAAAACCAGATTAACATCATCAATATACACTAAAGGAACAAGGCCCAATCGAAAACTATCAAATATAACAAAAATTCCCAAAATTGGCCAAACCCGAGCCCTGGGCCCACATCTCGGAATTCAATAAAAATTGCATCACAAGAATCCTTATCCTTTCCCGAGTCTATACATATAAAATGCATCAAAATCCAACCATAATTGACCCCTAAATTCATTAATTATAAGTCCAAATTTCCCAAGCCATAAACCCCCAATTTATGCCATTAAATTCCACTCATTCCAAGCCTAATCTGTCAAATATAAACATAGAATAGAGTTTTTAGTCTAAGAAACTTACCTCCACAGAAGACCCACGAATTCCCTCTTCAATTTTCTCCCAAAATTGCTCAACCCAGATGCAAAAGTGATGAAAAATGCCAAAAATTCGCAGAGGCAAGTATTTATACTTCCTACCCAGCGATTCCCGCATCTGCGGCCCCATTAGTGCACCTGTGGACCTCTTCTCGCACCTGTGGGCTCGTAGGTGCGACCAGGCATCCGCACGTGCGCTCCTAGGCCATGTCTCCCTCTTCCGCACCTGCGGACCTCGAGCCTTCGGTCCTTCTTCCGCAGGTGCGACTACAACAGTAGTGGTGCACCAATAGCTGTTTTTCTGCAATTTTCCAAGTCCAAACCTCCATTAACCATCAGAAATCAATCTCGAGGCCTCCACCGGCTCCCAGGGGGCATCCTCCACCGGCTTCCCTCTCCACTGATCCTTGATCACGCTCAACTATGTCTTGTAGAAGACTAAGCGGGCGCTGCAAATATAANTCAATTTTCTCAAGACTTTTGAATATAATTTGGTGAGGTTTACTAAATCTAATAACAAAATAACAAAGTAGCAATTGACTAACAATTTAATGTAAACAATGATAATAAAGGTCTAAGGTTATGGTTTCTCCCGTTGGTGAATTCTTTCTCGGATACTTCTTATAGCTTGATTAATATCACAAGAAGTTCATCCCCAACGGGTTCTACCACAACCCTAGATTAAAAACTTAGCTACTCATGTTTAGACAAAACAAAACTACAAGCAATTGCATA
>ML328013.1:0-118582 GCA_005239505.1 Nicotiana paniculata | reverse complement strand
TATATATATATATATTCTCCTATTTAAACATAGGAGCAAATCTTATATTCTAAGAATGTGAATATTTTTGTTGTTTTTTATTTTCTTAAATAAATATTAAGATTAGACCTAGAATTAATATTTACAGCAAAATAGTGTAGAATTTGGATGTGGTCAAAAATTAGTTGTTCACAGGTCATAAACGACATTACGAACCTGCTGTCACTTTTGGAAGTCCATTCCGAGTCCGATATCCAAATCTCACATGTCGGCCAAAATTGCTGAAATTCTAACTTTCTACAATTCAAGCCTTAATCCACAACCGACCTCGAAAACACATTATGAGCACGCTCCTAACCACGAAATCACCCAACGGAGCTAACGGAGTTGACGGAAATCTATTCCGGATCCGTCTTCACACAGCTCTTGCTACGGCCAGATTTCTAAAGCTAAATTCCACATTTATGGACTATGAGTCCAAAATCACCCCGGATTTCAACACTCAACGGTCCGACAAGTTCCAATAACATAAATAGACATGGGATAAGCGGTAAATAGGGGATCGAGGCGCAAATTCTTAAAACGACCGACCAGGTCGTTACATCTTCCCCCTCCTAAGAAAATCATTTGTTCTCGAACGAGCATAGAAAATACATGGGGCTGGAAAAAGATGAGGGTACTCACCCCGCATGTCCTGCTCGGTCTCCCAAGTCGCCTCCTCGACTAGCTGACCCCTCCACTAAACCTTTACCGACGCAATATCCTTTGTCCTAAGCTTCCTGACCTGCCTGTCCAATATATCCACAGGCTCCTCAACATATGATAGATCCTTGTCCAATTGGACTGAGCCGAAGTCCAAGACAAGAGTTGGGTCACTATGATACTTATGGAGCATGGAGACGTGGAACACCGGATGCACCCATGCTAGGCTGGGAGGAAGGTCTAGCTCATAAGAAACCTCCCCAATAAGTCGCAACACCTCAAAAAGACCAATAAATCTTAGACTCAACTTTCCTTTCTCCCCGAACCTCATGACACCCTTCATAGGCGATACCCAGAGCAAAACCCGATCACTAGCCATAAATGCCAAGTCACGAACCTTCTGATCCGCACATCTCTTCTCCCTGGACTGAGCCGTGCAAAGTCTCTCATGAATCACCTTCACCTTGTCCAGGGCATCCTGAACCAAGTCTGTACCCAACAATCGGGCCTCGCCCGGCTAAAACCATCCCACGGGAGACCTGCACGACCTACCATACAAAGCCTCATACGGCGCCATCTGAATGCTGGACTGGTAGCTGTCATTGTAAGAAAACTATACAAGAGGCAAGTATCAATCCCATGACTCTCCAAAATCCATCACACAGGCACAGAGCATATCCTTGAGAATCTGAATCGTGCGCTCCGACTACCCATCTGTCTGAGGGTGAAAAGTTGTGCTCAACTCTACCTTGCGGCCTAACTCCTGCTGAACGGCTCTACGGAACCGTGAAGTGAACTGTGTAACTCTGTCTGAAATAATAGATACTGGAATACCGTGGATGCGAACAATCTCTCTGATATAAATCTCAGCCAACCTCTCTGATGAATATGTAGTCATAACTGGAAGAAAATGGGCTGATTTGGTCAGCCGATCCACAATCACCCAAATAGCATCATGCTTCCTCAAAGTCCGAGGAAGTCCAATCACAAAGTCTATGGTGATCCGCTCCCACTTCCACTCTAGAAGCTCAATCTGCTGAAGTAACCCTCCCGGTCTCTGATGCTTACATTTGACTTGCTGAAAGTTGAGACACTTGGCTACAAACTCTGCTATATCCTTCTTCATCCTTCGTCACCAATAGTGCTGTCTCAGATCCTGATACATCTTCGCGGTACTCGAATGGATGGAATATAAACGAACTATGGGCCTCCTCAATAATCAACTCCAAAAGTCCATCCACGTTGGGCACACGGATACGGCCCTGCATCCTTATCACCCCGTCATCTCCTATAGTCACATCTCTGGAATCACGCCGCCGGACTCTATCCTGAAGAACCAAAAGGTGGGGTTCATCATACTGGCGCTCTCTGATACGGTCATGAAGGGAATATCGAGCAACCACACAAGATAATACCCGGCAATGCTCAGAAAGATCCAACCTCACGAACTGACTGGATAAGGACTGAACATCTACGGCTAGAGGCCTCTCAACTGCATGAAGGTATGCCAAACTCCCCAAACTCTCCACCCGACGACTCATGGCGTCGGCCACCACATTGCCCTTCCCAAGGGGGTATAATATAGTGATGTCATAGTCCTTTAGCAATTCCAACCGCCTGCGCTGGCGCAAATTTAGATACTTCAGCCTGAATATATGCTGCAAACTCCAATGATCCCTGAATATCTCACAGGGAACACCATATAGATAATGACGCCATATCTTTAGGGTGTGAACAATCGCTGCTAACTTGAGATCATGGACAAGGTAGTTTTTCTCATGGACCTTCAACTGCCTAGACGCGTAGTCAATCACCCTACCGTCCTACTTTAACACCGCTCCAAAGCCAATCCTCGAAGCATCACAATAAACTGTATATGATCCGGAACTAGTAGGCAAAATCAACACAGGGGCTATAGTTAGGACTGTCTTGAGCTTCTGAAATCTCTCCTCACACTCCTCACACTCCTCAGTCCATATAAACGATATACCCTTTTGGGTTAGTCTGGTCATATGGGCTGAAATGGATGAAAATCCCTCCACAAAACGGCGATAATACCCACCCAAACCGAGGAAACTACGGATCTTAGTAGCTGAGGACGGTTTGGGCAAACTCTGAACTGCCTCCACCTTCTTCGAATCTGCTTTGATCACATCCGAAGACACCACGTGGCCTAGGAATGCCACAGAATCAAGCCAAAATTCACACTTAGAAAACTTGGCATACAACTTCTTCTCCCTCAATGTCTGAAGCACATGCCTCAAGTGTTGCTCATGGTCCTCCTGAGACCTAGAATATACCAGAATGTCATCAATGAACACAATGATGAAATTATCAAGATAAGGCCGAAATATGTTGTGCATCAGGTGCATAAAGGCTGATGGGGCGTTAGTCAGCCCGAATGACATAACAAGGAACTCATAGTGGCCATATCTGGTCCTGAAGGCAGTATTCGGGATATCCGATTCATGTATCTTCAACTGATGATATCCAGAACGTAGATTATTCTTGGAGAACACCCTAGCATCCTGTAACTGGTCAAATAGATCATCAATGTGAGGCAATGGGTACCTGTTCTTCACTGTCACGTTATCCAGCTACCGGTAGTCAATACACATACGCATCGAGCCATCCTTTTTCTTCACAAATAATACTGGAGCGCCCCAAGATGATAAACTGGGCCTGATGAATCCCTTCTCAAGCAACTCTTGTATCTTCTCCTTCAACTCCTTCAACACATGAGAAGCCATGCAATAAGGAGGAATGGAAATGGGCTGAGTGCCCGACAACAAATTAATTCCGAAATCAATGTCTATCGGGTGGAATACCCAGAACATCAACTGAAAATACATCAGAATAGTCTCTGAAAACTTGAAATGACTGAACTGTAGGGGTCTCCGTTATAACGTCTCTCACATAAGACAAATATGCATCACACCCCTTTCCAACCATCCGCTGAGCCTTAACAAAATAAATGACTCGGCGGGGAGTATACTCCAAGGAACCTCTCCACTCTACCCTCGGAGATCCTGGCATAGCCAGCATCACGGTCTTGGCGTGACAATCAAGAATAGCATAATAGGGAGACGGTCTTGGCGTGACAATCAATATAGTAATCAAACATGACCGTTATACGCGGTCCACAACAAGAGAATCTCCCACCGGAGTAGAAACATAAACAGGGGAACTCAAAGAGTCCTGGGCTATCCCCAGATGTGAATCAAAATAGTAAGACACATATGAATATGTAGAGCCTTGGTTAAATAATACCAATGCATCCCTATGACAAACGGGAACAATACCTGTAATGATTGAATCTGAAGCAATGGCCTCGGACCGGGCCGAAAGTGCATAGTACCTAGCCTGGCCTCCCCCTCTAAGGCGACCTCGACCTCCCCGACATCCACCTCGAGCTGCCTAAGTTGGTGGGGTAGCATTTGGGCCTGGAAGAATAGCTGGAGGACCTGGTGGAAGACGTGAAGCCTGATTAATCTGAGGGGGTGCACCCTAATAAGTCTGAGGTGGTGCGCCCCTTCTCGCTCTAGGGATGCATTGGTATTATTTAACCCGAGTGGTCGTATATTGATGTCTCCTTATGTGTTTATTGATTTTGTATGCTGAGTCCTGTCATAGCATATCACGTCATGACTCAGTCTCGGTAATTGTTGATTTTATATATTTATCATTGTTTCGGGCTAGTTCATCCATTTGTGGGCCCATGTGAGCGAGACTGGAGAGTAATGACTAAGTGGGGTTGAGAGCCTGTTATTGAGACAATTATGAGATCTTACTAGACACTGCAGCGATACTCTGATCATGCCTTAGTTGGATTGATATAGCGCTTGGGCCAATAAGAGCCACTCCGGAGTCTTTACACCCCAGTGAGCGCATTGATATTGAGGGATGGATCTTCCCTGGACATGGATCTTGTCCGAAGTTGATGATATGTGATGGATGGATCACCCCTAGACATGGATCTTGTCCGAGTGTTGTATTCCGGAGACGGGTCTTCTCCGTGGGGGCTGGATTGGTCTTTTCATCAGTACTGAGTGACTACGCTCACCGGTGTTTATGCTTATTTTGGGATGGATTTTCCTTGGGCCTGAGAGCCATATACAGTACTAAGTGGACTCATGTGTGAGAGTTGTGACCACTATGTGCATTCCACTCTGTTGATACATTGACATGTAGAGTACTCAGACATACTTGGGCTATTTATCATATCAGTCATATTCTGTTTTCATTATCCGTCAAAACTGTGAGCATGCCTAAATTCTTTGTACCGTTTTCATTTCAATTATTGAGTTTTAGTCCTTCACTACCTCTTAGCCCGTAGTTTGGGTTCGTTACTTCTGAGTTGCTGTACTCACGTTACCCCGTGCACCTTGTGTGCAGTCTAGGTACAACGGGACCCGGTAGTGGTTGTTGAGTTGCAACCAGAGTTCCTTGGGAGGCATTGAGGTAGCATTTGGCGACCGCAAACTCGATTATATCCTTATCTATCCACCTGTCATATTTACTTATTTCGGACAACTCTATGTCGACTCTTTACTTTGATATTTCGATGTAGTAGCTCATGACTCGGTGACACTAGATTTGGGTTCGGGTTTTTCCCTTACTTATGTTTTCGATGATGATTAAACTCTTAAATGCTTTATAAATATGAGATTTTTGCGGCAAATATAATGACTTTTATGAAAATATATGGTAACAAATGAAATGTGTGACTTTCCTGATTTCACGATAGGCGCCATCACGACTAGTTATTTCGGGGTCGTGACAAGTTGGTATCAGAGCTTTAGGTTCAATAGGTCTCGCCAGTCATGAGCATGTGTAGTAGAGTCTTGCGGATAGGTACAGAGACGTCTGTACTTATCTTCGAGAGGCTACAGAACCCTTCGAAAAGATCTCACATTCTTGAATTCTGTCGTGCAAATCTGTTGATTCCAGGAACTAAACTTCTGTTGTTTTCATTCTCCCACAGATGGTGAGGACTCGCGCTACTGATCAAGGTGACCAGACACCAGCTAGACAAGCGAGAGGTCGAGGCCGCGGTCCAGGCCATGGCAGAGGGAGCGGTGCAGCCCGCGCAGCAGCCGAGGCAATACCTGTGGACCCTCCTATTGTTCTAGATCAATTCCCCACCACAGATGCTCCAGTGGGAACGCCTCAGGCACCTGTAGTGCCTATTGTGATTCTGGGTCTTCAGGAGACCCTATCTCAGATTTTTTCTATGTGCACTAATCTTGACACGCACTTGCTATGTCTCTACTGCCGCTACTTCCCAAGCCGGGGGAGGCACTAAAACTACACTTGCCAAGAAAGCTGAGTAGGTTACCCAGGGGCTTCAGACACCGGGGGCAGCTCCAGCACAGCCTATTGCCCCAGCAAAGCTTTGGAAGATAATAGACAACACATGTTGGAGAGATTTAGTAGACTTCAACTTCTGACTTTCAGTTGTACTGAGGGCGATGATGCCCAAAGCTTCTTAGAAAAGTGTTAGAGGATTCTTCGCACAAGAAGGATATTGGAGGCTAGTAGGGTCCCATTTACTACCTTCCAGTTCTAACGAGTTGCACTCGCTTGGTGGGAGGCCTTTGAGAGGCGTACACCTGTAGATGTAACAACCCTTACCTGGCGTCAGTTCTCTATTCTGTTCTTGGAGAAGTATATACTGCAGTCCCGTACGGAGAAGCTGCGAAGGGAGTTCGAGCAGTTGCGTCAGGGGGACATGATAGTGATTCAGTATGAGATGGGGTTCTCCGAGTTGGACTATCATGCTATTTTGCTAGTTCCCACTGATAGGGAGAGGATCGGAAGGTTTGTTGATGACCTCACTTATCAACTTCAAATTTCTCTGACCAGGAGAGGGTATCTGCTGCTTTTTTTGAGGAGGTGGTTGACATTGCCATAGAGATTGGGTCTTTTCGCTGCCAGGAGCGAGTTGAGAGGGAGGCCAAGAGGCCTCGAGGGTCTGGTAATTTTAGTGGTTTTCATTCAGGAGGCCTGTCTCAACACTGCAGAGGCTGTTCATTTACGCCTCCTCAACCAGTCTGTCCATCCTACAGTGGTGCATCATCGGGGCATGGTCCCCGCTGCTCTCATCCGGGTTGTTCCTCATTCAGTGCTCATCCAGCACAGAGTTCATTACGGCCACCATCAGTTAAAGGTTCCTCGGCGCATGGTTCTTCTAGTGGTTATTCTGGTTTTAGGGGTTCCCTTCAGTCCCCACCGTCATTTGCTGAGAGGGGTTGCTTTGAGTGTGGTGATCCGGGGAATATCAAGAGGTTTTGTCCCCGCCTTTTGGGTGGTTCATTCCAGTAGAGGAGCAAGCCCTCAGCTTCAACACCAGTTACTTTACCACTCGCCCATGTAGCTAGGGGTGGGGTCTAGTCAGCTAGAGGTCGCTATAGAGGGGGAGGTTGATCAGGTGAGGTCATGATCGATTTTATGCCCTTCCAGCCAGACCAGATGCCATGGCCTCAGATGCAGTGATTACAAGTGTTGTTTCAGTATGTCATCGAGATGCTTCGGTCTTATTTGATCCAGGTTGCACATATTCTTATGTTTCATCATACTTCGCTCATTTTCTGGATATGCCTCGTGAGTCCTTGGTTACATCTGTTCATGTGTCGACCCAAGTGGGCGATACTATTATTGTGTATCGGTCGTGTGTGATATCTATTGGGGGTTTGGAGACCCAAGTGGATCTGTTATTACTTAGCATGGTTGACTTTGATGTGATATTGGGCATGGATTGGCTATCTCTGTGTCACGTTGTTCTTGATTGTCACTCTAAGACCGTGACCTTAGCGATCCGAGGATTTTCGAGAGTTGAGTGGAGAGGGTTTGTTGAGTATGTGCCTAGTAGGGTGATTTCATACCTAAAGGACCAACATATGGTAGAAAAAAGGTGTTTCTCGTATTCGACTTTTGTGAGAGATGTTAGTGTTGAGACTCCCACTATTGATTATGTTCTTGTGGTGCGTGATTTTCCAGACGTGTTTCTAACTGACCTGCCAGGCACGCCACCTGACAGGGATATTCATTTTGGTATCGATTTGGTGCCAGACACTCATCTTATTTCTATTCCACCGTATGGCATGTCACCAGCGGATTTGAACGAATTGAAAGAGAAGCTTCAGCAACTCCTAGACAAGGGGTTTTCTCAGCCTAGTGTTCCACCTTGGGGTGTACCAGTGTTATTTGTAAAGAAGAAAGGCGGTTCCATTAGAATGTGTATTGACTACATGAAGTTGAACAAGGTTACAGTCAACAATAAGTATCCCTTGCCTCGTATTGAGTATTTGTTTGACCAGCTTCAGGGAGCCTGAGTATTCTCTAAGATTTATTTGAGATTCGAGTATCATCAGCTAAAGATTCGAGATTCTGATATTCCCAAGACAGCTTCCAGGACTCGTTATGGTCACTATGAGTTTATCGTGATGTCTTTTGGGCTGACCAATGCCCCAGCAGCGTTCATGCATTTGATGAATAATGTGTTTCAGTCGTACTTGGATTCTTTTGTTATTGTGTTCATTAATGACATTCTGGTATATTCTCGTTGCCAAGAGAAGCACGCGCAGCATTTTAGAGTGGTTTTATAAAGATTGAGGGAGGAGAAGCTTTTTGCGAAGTTCTCCAAGTGTGAGTTTTGGCTTGGATCAGTACCTTTCTTTGGGCATGTGGTGTCCAGTGAAGGTATTCAAGTTGATCCGAATATGATAGAGGCAGTACAGAGTTGGCCCAAACCTTCCTCAGCTACAGATATTAGGATCTTCCTTGTGTTGGGGGGGGGGGGTATTAGCGTCGCTTTGTGGAAGGGGTTTCTTCATTTGCTTCGCCCTTGATGAGATTGACCCAGAAAGGTGCACCGCTCATGTGGTCGGACAAGTGTGAGGAGAACTTTCAGGAGCTGAAGACTACATTGATCTCAGCTCTAGTGTTAGTATTGCCATCATCTTCATGTTCTTATACCATATATTGTGATGCCTAGAGGATAGACATCAGTTTTATTTTGATGCAGAAGGGTAGGGTGATTGCCTACGCCTTGCGCCAGTTGAAGACTGATGAGAAGAAGTACCCAGGGCATGATCTCGAATTGGCAGCCATTGTTCAGACCTTGAATATTTGGCATCATTATTTGAATGGGGTGCATTGTGAGGTTTTCACTAACCACCGTAGTCTGTAGCATCTATTTAAGAAGAAGGATCTGAATTTGCATCAAAGTAGAGGGTTGGATATTCTCAAGGACTATGATATCACTATTCTATACCATCCGGGGAAGGCCAATGTAGTGGTCGATGCCTTGAGTCGCAGAGCATAGAGTATGGGGAGTCTAGCATATCTTCCAGAAGCAAAGAGACCATTAGCACTTGATGTTCAGGTCTTAGTAGGCCAGTTGGTGATATTGGATCTATTAGAGCCCCTTCGGGTATTAGCTCATGTACCTTCCAGGTCTTCTCTCTATGACCGGATCAGAGAGCGCAAGTATGATGACCCACACTTGCTCGTTCTTCAGAACAAGGTCCGACGAGGTGATGCCAGGGATGTAGTTATTGGTGATGATGGGGTTGTGAGGATACAAGGTCAGATTTGTGTGCCTAGTGTGGATAGGCTTCGAGAGTTGATTCTAGCAGAGGCATATAACTCACGGTATTCCATCTATCCTGTGCCATGAAGATGTATCAGGATCTGAGACATCATTAATGGTGGAGGCAGATGAAGAAGGATATTGTTGAGTTTGTAGCTCGGTGTCTCAACTGCCAGCAGGTCAAGTATGAGCACCAGAGGCCAGATGGGTTGCATCAGAGGTTGGATATTCTAGAGTGGATGTGGGAGCGGATCACCATGGACTTAGTAGTTGGGCTCCTACGGACTTCGAGGAGGTTCGATGTTATATGGGTCATTGTGGATCGGTTGACCATGTCCGCACACTTCATTCCAGTGGGTACTTCTTATTATTCGGAGCGGTTAGCTGAGATTTATATCAGGGAGATTGTCTGGTTGCATGGTGTTCCAGTTTCTATCATTTCTAATAGAGGTACTCAGTTTACATCTCACATTTGGAGGGCCGTGCAGAGAGAGTTGGGCACTCAGGTCGAGTTGAGCACATCATTTCAGCTTAAGACGGACGGGCAGTCAGAGTGCACTATTCAGCTTCTGGAGGACATGTTGTGTGCTTGTGTCATTGATATTTGGAGTTTATGGGACAAGTTTCTGCCACTCGAAGAGTTTTCATATAATAATAGCTATCAGTCCGGTATCTAGTTGGCTCTGTACGAGGCTTTATATGGTAGAAGGTGTATATCTCAGGCGGTTTGGATCGACCCGGGTGAGGCTAGGCTATTGGGCATAGACTTGGTACAAGATGCGTTGGATAAGGTAAATTGATTTAGGAGCGGCTTCGCACAACGCAGCCTAGGCAGAAGAGTTATGCGGACCGGTAGATCCGGGATGTGTCTTTCATGGTTGGGGAGAAGGTGCTACTGAAGGTGGCACCCATGAAGGGAGTTATGCGGGTCGAAAAGAGGGGCAAATTGATCCCCCAGTTCATTGGGCCTTTTTAAGTTCTTTAGAGGGTTCGAGATATGGCTTATAGACTTGCTTTGCCACCCATCTTATCGAGTGTTCATCCGGTGTTTCATGTTTCCATGCTTCGAAAGTATGGTCGTGACCCGTCTCATGTCTTGGATTTCATCTCGGTTCAGCTTGAGGGTGATATTTCATATGAGGTAGAGCCAATGGCTATTTTGGGTCGTCAGTTCAAAAGGTTGAGGTCTAAGGATATAACTTCAGTAAAACTGCAATGGAGTGGGCAGCTGATGGAGGAGGAAATCTGGGAGACTGATCGAGAGATGCGGAGTAGATATCCTCACTTATTTGAGACTCCAGGTATTTTTGTAGACCCGTTCGAGGAGGAACGTTTGTTTAAAAGAGGGAGAATGTAACAACCTGACCGGTCGTTGCGTGAGATTAGCCTTGTTTTTTCCTGTTTATGCTTTTTTTATGTGTTGCTTAGCCTATTTATGATGTGTTGGGTCGGTTGATTCGGGTCCCGAATGGTCATGGTGAGAAATGAGACACCTGGTCTCTTAATTTGGCCTTATGGTTGGAAAAGTCAACCGGAAGTTGTCTATTAGGCTAACAACCTCGGAATGCGGATTTTAGGGCTCGGATAACTTCGTTAGGTTATTTGGGACTTAGGAGTGTGTTAGAAATGTGGTTTAGGGGTCCGGAGTAGAATTAGGCTTGAATTGGCGAAATTGAGTTTTTGACAATTTACGATCGGTAGTGGAAAATTAGCTATCGGGGTCAGAATGGAACTCCAAAAGTTGGAGCAGGTTTTTAGTGTCATTCTGGATATGTCTGAAAATTTTTAGATCATTCGGACGAGGTTTGGTTAGTTTCAGCATCGTTGGTGGATTTCAGAAGTTTGAATATCTTTAGGCTTGAAACATAGATTGATTTGGCGTTTCAATGTTATTTTAGGTGTTTTGAGGGTTCGACTTAGTTCGGGTGACCAATTATGACTTGTTGGTACTTTAGGTCGAGGTCCCGAGGGGCTCGAGATGATTTCGGATGGTCGCCGAAGAGTTTGAAAGTTGAAACTTCTCCTAGTGTGTTATTGTTCTGGTGTTCCGCACCAGCGAAAGGGTGGTCGCAGTTACGGTCATTGCAGGTGCGGAGGTTGGCAGGCTGGGGTTGCATCGCTGGTGCGGAAGGTGCGTTGCACCTGCGAGACCGCAGGTGCGGTGGATGAGTCGTAGGTGCGAGTTTTGACCCTCAAGTAATTTTGCGCAGGTGCGCACTAGGGACCGTAGGTGTAGGTCCGCATATGGGATAAAATAGTCGCATGTGCGGTCATCGATGGGCACAAAGTATAAAATGATGACTTCGCAAATTTTCTTATGTTTCACCATTCCTATACTGGTTTGGAGCTTTTTGAGGGATTTTGAAGAGGGTTTATAGGGAATCATATTGAGGTAAAGTTTTTGAACCTAATACCCGATTCTATGTTGGTATTTGACATATTAATCATGAAATTAGTGGGATTTAATGGTGTAATTTGAGGGATTAGGGCTTGAGGTTCTAAACTTTGAGTTGAGGATTTGAGGGGCCATTTGTTGTCGGATTTCGGTGTAGGTGGTATGTATGAACTCGTGAAAGTGTAAAGATTCCAATTTTGTAATTTTTATCAAATTCTGAGATGTGGGTCCGGGGGTCGGGTTTTGCCGATTTCGGGATTTTTTGTTGAATTCGATAGTTTTCGAGTGGGATTCGTTCCTTGGTATATATTAATCATATAATCTGATTTTTGGTAGATTTGGAGCAATTGGCAGCCGAGTGTAGAGGCAAAGGCATTGAGAGCTACGATTTTAGTCGGTTTTGAGGTAAGTAACATTTCCAAACATGTTATGAGGGTTCGACTTCACACCGAAAATGCTGAGACCCGAGTGGTCGTATATTGTTGTCTCCTTATGTGTTTATTGATTTTGTATACTCATTCCTATCATAGCATATAACTTCATGCCTCGGTCTCGGTAATTGTTGATTTTATATGTTTATCATTGTTTCAGGCTAGTTCATGCATTTGCGGGGCCATGTGAGCGACACTGTAGAGCAATGACTGGGTGAGGCCGAGAGCCTGTTATTGAGATAGTTATGAGATCGTACTTCACATTGCAGCGATACTCTGATCAACCCTTCGCTGGCTTGATATAGCGCTTGGGCCAATAGGAGCCCCTCCGGAGTCTTTACACCCTTACTAAGCAGATTGATATTGAGGATGGATCTTCCCTGGACATTGATCTTGTCCGAAGTTGATGATATGTGAGGGATGGATCATCCCTAGACATGGATCTTATCCTAGTGTTATATTCCGGAGATGGATCTTCTCCGTGTGGCTGGATTGGCCTTTTCCTCAGTACTGGGTGACTACGGTCACCGTGTTTATGCATATTTCGGGATGGATTTTCCCCGGGCCTAAGGGCTATATACGGTAATGAGTGGACTCCTATGTGAGAGTTGTGAGCACTATGTGCATTTCCACTCTGTTGATTCATTGGCATGTAGAGTATTGAGACATACTTGGGGTAATTATCATATCGGTCATATTCAATTTTCATTATACGTCGAAACTGTGAGCATCCCTAAATTCTGTGTACTGTTTCATTACAGTTATTAACGTTTAGTCCGTCACTACCTTTCAGTCCGTAGTTTGGGTTCATTACTCTGAGTTGATGTAATCACGTTACTCCCTGCACCTTGTGTGCAGATCAAGGTACAACGGGACTCGGTAGTGGTTGTTGAGCTATAGTTAGAGTTCCTTGGGAGGGATTGAGGTAGTTGTTAGCGATCGCAGCCTTGATTATCTCCTTCTCTATCCACCTGTCGTATTTACTTATGTCAGACAACTCTGTGTCGGCTCTTTGCTTTGATATTTTGATTGCTCATGACTCGGTGGCACTAGATTTGGGTTCGGGTTTTTTTCTCTTGCTTATGTTTTCGATGATGATTAAACTATTAAATGCTTTATAAATATGATATTTTTGCTGAAAATATAATGAATTTTCCGAAAGCATCTGGTAACAAATGAAATCTGTGGCTTTCCTGATTTCACGATAGGCGCCATTACAAATGGGTATATCAGGGTCGTGACAGTTCATGAGCATGTTCAGCACTCTAGCTCGGACTGGACTACTTCCGATCGCTCCCGCTACATCTCATGTCGAGGGAGGGGTAAAGACTCCTGCAGACCGCACTCCTGATAAGAGAGGCCGGGTTGATAAGGCCCTAGAGTATATTCCTATGCCCCTAGTGGCTCTGGTACAGCATGAGACCAGGGTAGCTGCTTCTGAGAAAGAGCAACTCAGACTTGAGAGGTACAAGAAGTACCACCCACCTACTTTCAACGGACTGGCTTCAGAGGATGCTCTGGGTTTTCTTGAGTTGTGTCATCGTATTCTTCGCACTATGGGCATCGTGGAGACCAGTGGGGTTTCATCCACTGCTTTCCAGCTGAAGGGAGCGATATATTAGTGGTGGCATGCCTATGATCAGAGTAGTCCGGACGAGGCAGCCTCACTCACTTGGACTCAGTTTTCAGAGATGTTTCTGCGAGATTATGTGCCTCAGAGATCAAGGCTACTTGGCGCACGTAGTTCAAGAAGTTGAGCCAGGGTACTATGACTGAGTTGGAGTATGCAGTCCAGTTCAGTGAGTTAGCTCGGCATGCACCAGCTTTGGTTGCCATAGTCAGAGAGAGGGTTCGCCATTTCATTGGGGGACATCGCCCTATTATTCGGACAAGTATCACCAGAGAGTTGGAGATGGATATCAGTTATCAGCAGGTAGTGAGTATTGCATAGAGAGTAGAGGGCATGTTTACCCGGGACCGAGAGAAGTGAGAGGCCAAGAGATCTCGAGAGACTGGCCATTTTTCAAGAGCTCGTGCACCAACAACACGCCATGATAGGGGATTTGTGGGCCGCCCTGTTCATTCAGCTCTTCCAGCTTCCAGCAGTATTCCAACTCCTCCTAGAACTCAGGAGCCCTATTATGCACTGCCACTATCCAGTATGCCTCCAATTCGAGATGCTATTGCAAGCCAAGTCCTAGTCAGTCTCGGCCGCAGTGTCCTTCGAGGGGTTGTTTTGAGTGTGGTGATACTTGTCACATGATTAGACATTTCCCCAGATCCAGGAGGGGTGTTCCTCCACGGTCTTATCATCCTCCACGTGCTCTGTCGAGTGTTCTGGCTATCCTTCCAGCCCCAGCTGCCACTCCACCTCCTTAGCCAGGTCGAGGTGGAGGTCGGGGAGGTAGAGGTCGCCCTAGAGGGGGAGGACAAGTAGAATATTATGCCTTTCCATCCCATTCCGAGGCTGTTGCTTCAGATTCAGTCACCACAGGTATTGTCCCTGTCTGTCATAGTGATGCATCAGTATTATTTTACCTAGGCTCTACGTACTCATATGTGTCCTCTTACTTTGCTCCACATTTGGGGATATCTCGAGACTCTTTGAGTTCCCATGTTTATGTATCTACTCATGTGGGAGACTCTCTAGTTGTGGACCGCGTATATCAATCGTGTTTGATTACTATTAGTGGTTTTGAGACCATGGCTGGTTTATTATTACTCAGCATGGGGGATTTCAATGTTATCTAAGGCATGGACTCGTTGTCGTCTCATTATGCTATTCTTGATTGTCACCCTAAGACAGTGATGCTCGCTATGCCAGACTTGCCGAGATTAGAGTGGAGAGGTACCTTAGAGTATACTCCATGCAGGGTCATTTCATTTCTTAACGCTCAGCGGATGGTTGAGAAGGGGTGTGATGCGTATTTGGCATATGTGAGAGATGTCAGTGTTGATACCCCTCCAGTTGAGTCAGTCCCAGTAGTAGGGGCACTCAACCCATTTCTATTCCTCCTTACTGCATGGCTCCTCCTGAGTTGAAGGGGTTGAAGGAGCAGTTACAGGAGTTGCTTGATGAGGGATTATCAGGCCCAGTGTATCACTTTGGGGTGCTCCAGTGCTATTTGTGAAGAAAAAGGATGGATCTATGCGTATGTGTATTGACTATCGGCAGCTGAACAAAGTTACAGTGAAGAACAGGTTTCTGTTGCCTCTCATTATTGATTTATTCGACCAATTACAGGGTTCCAGAGTATTCTCCAAGATTGAATTGCGATCTGGCTATCATCAGCTGACGATTCGGGAGCTGGACATCCCGAAGACTGCCTTCAGGACCAGATATGGTCACTATGAGTTTCTTGTCATGTCATTTGGGTTGACCAATGCCCCTATAGCTTCTATGCATTTGATGCACATTGTTTTCCGGCCTTATCTTGATTCATTCGTCATTGTGTTTATTGACGACATCCTGGTGTGTAATCGATCATGGGAAAATCATGAGCAGCACTTGAGGACCGTGCTTCAGACTTTGAGGGAGAAGAGATTATTTGCAAAATTCTCCAAGTGTGAGTTCTAGCTTGATTCAGTGGCATTCTTGGACACATAGTGTCTTGTGATGGGATCAAAGTAGATCCGAAGAAGGTGGAGGCGGTGTAGAGTGTTCCTAGAATGTCATCAGCTACGGAGATCTGCAATTTCCTTGGTTTGGCAGGGTACTACCGTCGCTTTGTAGAGGGATTTTAATCTATTGCAGCACCTATGACAAGACTGACCCAGAAGGGTGCTCCATTTAGGTGGACCGAGGCGTGTGAGGAGACCTTTCGGAAGCTCAAGACAGCTTTGACTACTACCCCAGTTTTAGTGCCGCCTACAAATTCGGGGTCCTACATTTCTATTGTGATGACTCAATGACTACCCTTGGAGCAATATTGATGCAGGACGGTAGGGTGATTTCCTACGCGTCCAAGCAGCTGAAGGTGCATGAGAAGAATTATCTGGTTCATGACCTAGAGTTAGCAGCTATTGTTCATGCCCTAAAGATCTGCTGTTATTATTTGTAAGGTGTTCCCTCTGAGATTTTGACAGATCACCAGAGTTTGCAGCACTTTTTCATGTAGAAGGACCTTAATCTACGTCAGCGGAGGTGGTTGATGCTACTTAAAGACTATGCTATCATTATATTATACCACCCGGGGAAGGCCAATGTAGTGGCCGACGCCTTGAGTCGCCGGGCGAAGAGTCTGGGAAGCTTGGCATATCTTCCAGCAGCTGAGAGGCCTTTAGCCTTGGATGTTCAGTCTTTCGCCAGCCAGTTCGTGCGGTTGGATATTTTAGAGCCTATCCAGGTATTAGCTTGTGTGGTTTCCCGGTTTTCTCTTTATGAGCGCATCAGAGAGCGCAAGTATTATGATCCCCATCTTCTGGTTCTTCAAGACAGGGTTCGGCAAGGTGATTCTATAGATGTGTTTATAGGTAATTGATAAGGATGTAGGGTTGTATCTGTGTGCCCAATGTAGAGGGGCTTCGGGAGTTGATTCTGTAGGAGGCCCATATCTCGTGGTACTACATCCATCCGGGTGCCGTGAAGATGTACCAGGACTTGAGACAACACTATTGGTGGAGAAGGATGAACAAGAACATAGTGGAATTTGTGGCCAAATGTCTCAACTTTTAGCAAGTTAAATATGAATATCACATACCAGGAGGATTACTTCAGTAGATTGAGCTTCCATAGTGGGAGTTGGGGAGGATCACCATGGACTTTGAGAAAGTTCGATGCTATTTGGGTTATAGTAGATCTGCCGACCATATCAGCTCATTTCATTTCGGTGTTGACCATTTATTCTTCATAGAGATTGGCTGAGATTTATATCAGAGAGATCGTCCGCCATCATGGTATTCCAGTATCTATCATTTCAGACAGAGGTACACAGTTCGCATCACGGTTCTGGAGAGCCGTACAACAAGAGTTGGACACCGGGGTGGAGCTGAGCACAACCTTTCACCCTCAGATGGACGGGCAGTCTGAGCGCACGATTCAGATTCTTGAGTATATGCTCCGCGCTTGTGTGATGGAGTTCGGAGTGTCATGGGATCAGTTCTTGCCACTCACAGAGTTTACCTACAACAACAGTTACCAGTTCAGCATTCAGATAGAACCTTATGAGGCTTTGTATGGTAGATAGTGTCAGTCTGCAGTGGGATGGTTCAAGCTGGGAGAGGCCCGATTGTTGGGTAAAGATATGTTCCAGGATGCCCTAGACAAGGTGAAGGTGATTCAGGAGAGACTTCGCACAGCTCAGTCCAGGCAGAAGAGTTATGCGGACCGAAAGGTTCGTGATTTGGCATTTATGACCGGTGACCGGTTTTTTCTTCGGGTATCGCCTATGAAGGGCGTCATGAGGTTCAGGAAGAAGGGTAAACTGAGTCCGAGGTTCACTGGTACTATTGAGATATTGCGGCGTGTTGGGGAGGTTGCTTATGAGCTTTCCTTGCCTCCCAGCCTAGCAGGAGTTCATCCAGTATTCCACGTCTCTATGCTCCGAAAGTATCACGTTGATACGAGTCATGTATTGGATTTCAGTTCTATCCAGTTGGCCAAGGATTTATCAAATGCTGAGGAGCCAGTAGCTATATTGGATAGACATGTCAGAAAGATCAGGTCAAAGAATATTGCATCAGTTAAAGTTCAGTAGAGGATTCAGCAAGTCGAGGAGGCAACTTGGGAGACCGAGCAGGATATGCCCAGCTAGTACCCTCATGTTTTCACAGCTTCAGGTATGTCCTTAAACTCGTTCGAGGACGAATGATTTTATTAAGAGGGGGAGAATGTAACAACCCAATCAGCCATTTTTACAGTTAGCACCCTGATCCCCTAATAACTTCTTTTCCCACATTTGTTTCTGCTTTTAGGTCTTTCCGGAGTGATTAGTGTGGAATTCAGAGAGTGTTGGGACCCATATTCCCTAATTATGAGTTTAAGCTTTACAATTCGGACTGTAGTTGAACTGTGTGAAGACAAATCCGAAATGGAATTCAGTCGACTTTGTTAGCTCCATTGAGTGATTTCGAGGTGAGGAGCGTATCCGGAATGTTTTTTCAAGTTCTGTAGTAGATTTAGGCTTGAATTGGCGAAAGTTGGAATTTCGGCAATTTCGGCCGATAGGTGAAATTTTGATATCAGGCTCGGAATGAGATTCCGGAAGTGGAAGCAGGTTCGTATTGTCATTTATGACCTGTGTGTAAAATTTGAAGTCATTTGAATTACTTTTGACGTGGTTCAGCATAGTTGCGGATTTCGGAAATTTGCTAAGTTCCTAGGCTTGAATTCATGTTCAAATCGTGTTTTTGGTGTTATGTGATGGGGTTTGAAGGCTCGACTAAGTCCGACTGGTGTTATTCAACCGATTGGTAGTTTAAGTTGAGGTCCCGGGGGCCTCGGGTGGGTTTCGAATGCTCAAACGGGATGATTTTAGACTTAAGCTTATAGCTGATGATGCTGGTTCTGGTGTCTCTCACATGCGGAAAGGGTGCTGCAACTGCGGACATGCAGGTGCGATAAGGGGTTACGTAGGTGCAGATTTTTCCAAGGCCAACTAGCTCCGCAGGTGCAGTTTGGAGACCGCAGATGCGGCCCAGATACCACAGGTGAGGACCCAACCCAATTAATGAGTTTTCGCACCTGCGATGCTTTTTCCACAGGTGCGGTCCAATTGGCTGTAGAAGTGGAAATCGCTGGGCAGAAATAGGCAGTTTGAGGGTTTGGATTTAAAAATTTCTAAAATCAATTGGAGCTTGGGATTTGGTGATTATGTGAGGATCTTGAAGAGGAGATCAATAGGTAACGATTCTTAATCCTATTTACCTTGTATTTCATCAACCGATAGTGAAATCTTCAATCTAATTAGGGGGAAGTGGTTGGAAATTGTTTGAAAATGAGAGAAAGGTCGCCCAATTGAGGATCCGAGTTTTGAGTGAGATTTCGACTTCGAATTTTGATGACTTTTGGTTGAGTATACTCGTGACTGAAAGGGTGTTCGGAATTTTGTGACATCCACCCGATTTTGAGTCGTGGGCCCGGGTAACCTTTTGGGGAATTTCCCTAATCTCGCACTTTAGCTTTAAATTTATTAGTTAAACTATTTTCTTATAGTGATATTCACATTAAGAAACTTATTTGAATAGATTCGGGCCATTCGGAGTTTGGTACTCTTGGTAAGGACATGATTCTGGGTTGAGTTGAGAAGTTGAGGTAATTAGCTTACCTAGCCTTGTGTTGCGGACTTCCCCCATTAGGGTAATTGATGCTAAATGTTGTGTTGGCGCCGTGTACGTGAGGTGACGAGTACGTACACGGGCCATTATTGGAAAAATCTCATTTTTACCGTACTAAAACATAGATTGTTTTCTCTTATATGAACTTGCTCTCATATGATATATTGTTTAGTTTAGATTAAGAAAGCATGCTTACGTGCTTAATTGCCTACTTGATTTTCTGTGCGCCATACCTAGTTACGCCCTTAATTATCTTATCTGTGATTAGTATAAATTGTGTAAAATCGACGTTACGCTTGTCATTCATCCTGCATAGCATATTTAAATTGGGACTACAGACGTATTCTAGGAGACCCCATGTACTGCATATTTACTTTGGGACTACGGACGTATTCCGGGAGATCCCCCTGTACTTCATATTTACTTTGGGACTACAGACGTATTCTGAGAGATCCCCCTGTACTGCATATATTTATTTTGGGACGTATTCCGGGAGATCCCCCTGTATTGCATAATCATTTGGAACTACGGGACGGTATCCCGGGAGATTTCCACCTTGTCATATATATTTTGATGGACCGAGGGATCTCTTTACTGTAGAACCCATATTGTTTTTCTTAAACTATTTACTATATACATTACCTTTCTCTACATTGTTTTAAATCTATTATATGGAAATCCAGTGGAGCCTTAACTTGACCTCATCACTACTTGACTGGGGTTTAGTTTGGCACTTGCTGGGTACCAAATGTGGTGTACTCATGCTATTTCCTGCACATGTTTTCGTGTGAAGATCCAGGTACGAGCTATCAGCCTCTTGGTTAGTCGTTGCTGCGGTTTCTAGGAGATTGCAAGGTATTTCTATCGCGTCCGCAGAATCCTTTGAGTCTCCTTCCATTCTATGTTGTAGAGATGTTCTTATGTAGTTTCCAGTTTTTATTAGAGCTACAGTAGTGTTAGAAGCTTGTGACTGTCTGTGGCATTCTGGGTTTTGGGAAGTTATATTTTCGTATGACCCGAGCGGCCACTACATTATTTATTTCATTGCCCGTATCCCCTTTATTGCCTGTGTTTCATTTTAATTTTCCCCCTTTATAGTAGGCTTACCGAGTCATAGAGACTAGGTGCCTTCACGACACCTTCAGAGGGTAAATCGGATCATGACAAAATGTGAATACTATGCTCACACAGAATAGTTATACTAATATGTATGTTAGTATTCTAGGTGAACAAATTGTTACAATGCATGAAAAATTGGACAAGCTCATAGTTGAAGTCCAAAAAATCCAGCAGAAGGATACTAAAGGTAAAGAGAAAATTGCTACTACAAGTATCCAACCTCCGCTTGAGGTAAAAGACTTTAAATTGAAAAGTATTGATGACATTGAAGAACCTCTTAATAAGAAGTTTGGTGAATTTAAAGTTAACCCTTTAAGTTTAGAGCATATGTCTGATAAAGGTAAAATTTTAAAAGTAGACGACGAGATTAATAAAATCTCTGAAGCATATGCTAGCAAACCTTACCAAAGGATGTTCCACTATCAAATACCAACTCCCCAGGATGTTCTAATAGAAGAACAAGACAATGAGCATTACCGCCAAGGTTATAGTGGGTCAGACATCTATGAATGGAACATAGATGGCCTTGCTGACAGGAAAATCTATAATGCACTACATAGAATGCTTATGTACAGTACTATATGTAAAGTTAATAAGAATACAGATAGGGCTATTGTTGAAATGGTAATAGCAAGTTTTACTGGTCAACTAAAAGTATGGTGGGATAGTTATCTTAACCATGACCAACGTGTTAAGATTATTAATGCGACAAAGGAAGAAGATGATAAGGTTGTACAAAATTCTGTCTATTCTTTAGTTGTGAGTATCATAGAATATTTCTCTGGAAGATGCTTTGATAATAGTGAGGCCATTCGAACTATGCTTCAATATCTAAGGTGTAAAACCTTAACATCTTTTAGATGGTATAAAGATGTTTTCTTATTCAGAGTGATGGAGTTACCAGAGAGTAATAGTACTCATTAGAAGTCCAAATTTATCGATGGACTCCCTCATTTATTTGCTGCAAGGGTCAGAAAAACCCTTAGAGGCACAACAATGAGTATTGATTATAACAATTACTCATATGGTAAATTATTTAGTGTATGCACTCAGAAAGGTTTATCTCATATATGAAGACTCGTGGTCATTCTTCAAGCAGGGTTATCTAATATATGAAGGCTCGACGTATGGTCGAGAAGGGGTGTTTGGCCTATTTGGCCTATTTTCGTGATTCTAGTGCCGAGGTTCCTTCTATGGACTCTGTGCCCATTTTCAGTGAGTTTTCAGAGGTGTTTCCTGCATACCTACCGGGTATCCCACCCGACAGGGATATTAACTTTTGCATTGATTTGGATTCGGGAACTCATCCCATTTTTATTCCGCTAGAGTTGAAGGAGTTGAAAGAACAGTTGCAGGACTTGCTTTATAAAGGCTTTCTTAGGCCTAGTGTCTCGCCTTAGGATGTGCTAGTGTTGTTTCCTAAGAAGAAGGATGGGTCGATGAGGATGTGCATAGATTATCGGCAGTTGAACAAGGTTACTATCAAGAACAAGTATCCATTGCCGAGGATTGATGATATGTTTGATCAGCTTCAGGGTGCCAAGGTATTTTCTAAGGTTGATTTGAGATATGGCTATAATCAGTTGAGGATTATGGCATTCAATGTCCCTCAGACAGCTTTTCGCACTCGATACGGGAATTACGAGTTCTTAGTGATATCATTCGGGTTGACAAATGCCCCAGCAACTTTCATGGACTTGATGAACCGAGTGTTCAGGCCTTATTTGGATTCCTTCATGATTGTCTTCATTGATGATATTTGATTTATTTCCGCAACCGGGAGGAACATAAGCAGCACCTTCGAGTCATTCTCCAGACCCTGAAGGATAGTTAATTATATGCTATGTTTTTGAAATATGAGTTTTGGTTGAGTTCAGTTGCATTTCTTGGTCATGTTGTATCAGCGGAGGGCACTCAAGTGGATCATAGGAAGGTTGCAGCTGTCAAGGATTGGCCTAGACCCACATCAGCTAAAGAGATATGGAGTTTCTTGGGTTTGGCGAGCTATTACCATCGGTTTGTGGAGGGGTTTTCGTCTATTGCAGCCCCAATGACCAGGTTGACTCAGAAGGGTGCCCAGTTCCTGTGGTTAGAGGAGTGTGAAGCAAGCTTCCAGAGGCTCAAGACATCTTTGACTACGGCGCTAGTGTTGGTTTTGCCCACAGGTTCAAGACCATATATTGTGTATTGTGATGCATCTCGGGTTGGACTTGGTGCAGTGTTGATGTAGGATGGCAAGGTCATTGCATATGCTTCACGTCAGTTCAAGATCCACGAGAAAAATTATCCAGTTCATGACTTGGAGTTAGCAGCCTTTGTCCACGCGCTAAAGATTTGGAGGCATTATCTGTATGGCGTGTCATGTGAGGTTTCAGGGATCATAAGAGTTTGCAATATTTGTTCAAGAAAAAAGAGTTAAATTTGAGGCAAAGGAGATTGTTGGAGTTGTTCAAAGATTATGACATCACCATCTTATATTATCCAGGGAAGGCCAATGTGGTGGCCGATGCTTTGAGTAGGAAGTCAGCCAGTATGGGTAGCCTTGCTTACATTCCGGTCGAGGAGAGACCGGTTGCTTTGGATTTTCAGGTTTTAGCCAATCGCTTCATGAGATTGGATTTTTCCGAGCACGGCCATGTTATAGCTTATACAATTTCTCACTCTTCATTATTGATCATATTCGAGATCGGCAGTATGATGATCCTCATTTGTGTGACATTAGGGACATGGTGAGCCACGACGGTGCCAAGCAGGTTATAGTTCGTGATGATGAAGTTTTACGGATGCATGGCCATATTTATGTGCCCAATGTTGATGGACTTCGTTAGATGATATTAGAGGAGGCCCGTAGTTCCTGGTATTCCATTCATCTGGGCGCCGCAAAGACGTATCAGGATTTGCGGCAACACTATTTGTGGAACAGGATGAAGAAGGATATTGTGGCATATGTAGCTCAGTGCTTGGATTGTCAGCAGGTAAAGTACGAGCATTAGAGACCTGGTGGATTACTATAGCAGATTGAGATTCCTGAGTGGAAGTGGGAGAATATAACCATGGATTTCATTGTTGGTCTCCCACGGACTCAAAGAAAGTTCGATGAAGTATGGGTTATTGTGGATAGGCTGACCAAGCTAGCACATTTCTTCCCTGTGGCAGTTTCATATTCTTCGGAGAGATTGGCAGAGACCTATATTATGGAGATTGTTTTTCTTCATGGTCTGCCCATGTCTATTATTTCTCACCGAGGTACGCAGTTTACCTCGCATTTTTGAAGGGCAGTTCAGCGTGAGTTGGGCACAAGGGTTTAGTTGAGCACAACATTTCATCCTTAGACGGACGGACACCCCGAGCGTACTATTCAGATTTTGGAGGATATGCTACGAGACTGTGTCATTGACTTTGGACGTTCTTGGGATCAATTCTTGCCATTAGATGAGTTTTCCTATAACAACAGGTATTAGTCGAGCATTCAGAATGCTCCCTATGAGGCATTATATGGTAAGCAGTGTCGGTCGCCGGTAGAGTGGTTTGATCCTGGAGAGGCTCGGTTGTTGGGTATAGACTTAGTGCAGGATGCCTTGGATAAGGTTAAGATCATTCATGATAGAATTCGTACAACGCAGACCAGGCAGAAGAGTTATGCCCACCGCCGAGTTTGTGATGTGGCATTCATGGTGGGAGAGCGGGTGTTGCTTCAGGTGACGCCCATGAAGGGCGTGATGAGATTTGGGAAGGAGGTCAAGCTAAGCCCTCGTGGAGAATGAAATTACCCAAAATTTCATCCCTTGTTTTAAAAGCCAAACTGTGTTTCGAGGACTTGAAAACCTCCTTTTGTCTCACCTCGTGTTGCGTGCGCAGTCCAGCCATGTATCCGGAAATCTTTTATATGAAAAAAAACTGAGAAAAATGCTATTTTCTCCTTTAAAATTTAATTTAAGTTGATTTTGGTCAACATTTTGGGTAAACGCACCCGGACCCGTGATTTGACGCTCCCGGAGGGTCCCTAGGGAAATATGGGACTTAGGCGTATTCCCTAAAATGAATTCTAAGGTCCCTAGCCCGAGAAATGAATTTCTGAAAGAAATTGTTTCACTGAAATTATAAGAGTTTTTGGAAATTTTATTATATTTGAAATTGATGGCATCATGCCCGTATTTTTTTCCCGAGCATAGTACAGGTAAGGAACGAAGGTCATATGACGTGATTTGGATCCGTGGTTGCAAAATATTAAAGTTCAAAAGTTCTTGAAATTTATCTTTGATTTTGATACTAAATTCGTCATTTAAGATGTTTTTTGGCAATTTGATCGCACGAGTAGGTCCGTAGAATGTTTCTGAGGGCTCGAGTGAGTTTCAGATAGGTTTTAGGGTGTTTAGACTTAGGAAAACACTAATGGTGCACAATTCCTGGCTCGCGGGTGCGAGATCGCAGGTGCACATTTTAGGTCGCAGGTGCAGTCCAGGCCGGCTTCCCCTTCTCTCGCAGATGCGGATGAATTTTTGTAGAAGCAGTTCCGCAGAAGAAGATATCTTTCCATAGGTGCGGCCCCCAGTCGGCGTGTTCATTTCCGCAGAAGCGGAGGATTTTCCACACCTGCGCAAGCGCAGGTGCGAGAGTCGGGCAGTGAATTTTTTAAAATAGAACTCCAGCCGTTTTCTTTTAAAATTTTCACAAAAGTAGAAGGCTTAGGGAATTTGCTCAAGATCTTTTCTTCCCATAATAATAGGTAAGTTCCAGTTAACTATTTTCTTTCAAACCTCCAATGTTTTTCATCAATTTTTATCAAATATTCTAGGGTTTTAATGGTAGACGATTGTGGATTTGGGTAGAGTTAGGGATTTTTAAATAATTGGAAATTAGACCACATTTTGGGGTCGTATTCTGAAACAAGTTACACATTCAAGCTCGTGGGTGTATGGGTAATCGACTTTTGCTCTCAACTTCATGTTTTGACCAAGCGGGTCCGGGGTTGATTTTTGAACTTTTGTAAAGAATGATAGAAAACCTATAATTAAGCATTTGGGGTTGAATTATTTAGAACTTATTGATGTAGTTAAGTTAAATATGTCTAGATACAAGTGAATTGGAGGCGAATTCTAAAGGGAAAGCGGTAGTTGAGGCTTGAGGTGGCCGTGGAATCCGAGGTAAGTGTTTGGCTTAACCTTAGCTTGAGGGAATAGATATTGTTCCTTATGTGCTACCTGTTAGTGTTGTGTTCAACATATAGGTGTGGTAACGAGTATCTATACGTTGGTTTCAAGTATGCCTGTGAGTCAAATATCGTAATTTATGTGATTTTTCATTCATCATTATTTGAGTTCAACTTGATAATTATTAATGTTGGTTATATTTCCTTGGTATTAATCATTGTTGAGTATTGGTTCAAGTTAAGAATTATTACGTGAAGTTAAGTAACGAAGTGAGCTTTGTTATAGTTGTTTCCCTTGCCGGGATGACATTGATTCTATTGTTGACTCCCTTGCCGGGACGTTATGAATTTATTATTGTTGTTTGTATTGTTGATTTCCTTGCCGGATTGTTGTTATTGATTTTTTTGGGTGAGGAAGAGTGTAAAGAACTAAGGGTGATGTTGTGCCGTTTTCTAATTTATTGTGAGGATGAGAGTTAAAGCACCAAGGGTGATGTCATGCCAGCATTATGATATTAAAATCACGAAGGGTGATGCCGTTCTGTATTATGATATTAAAAGCACGAAGGGTGATTCTATGCCGTTTGTATTGATTTATTGCGAGGATGAGAGTAAAAGCACGAAGGGTGATGTCGTGCATTCTATTTATTATTTTCTGAGGATGAGAGTAAAAGCACGAAGAGTGATGTCGTGCACTTGTTTTTGTGTTGTTACTTCTGTTGTTTAAATTGATATCAAATTTGTTTCTTTACTTCGTTACTTCCATTATTTGATATTTCCTCCCCTCAACATGTTCCCCTTTCCTTGTATTTAGCTTGTTAATTCGTGTTGTTATTATTTTCTCCGTACATGTTTAAACTGCACAGGTTTGGTTGGTTGTCGTGTCCTAGCCTCCACACTACTTCGCCGAGGTTAGGCTAAACACTTATTCAGTACATGCGGTCGGTTGTAGTGATGCTACACTATGTACTTTTGTGCAGATCTCAGTACAGGACTCTACAGACCTTAGAGTGAGGAGGCTGCCTTCAGTCCATTGGAGATTCCGAGGTAGTCCTGTAGGCGTCCGCAAGCGTTGGCGTCCGCTCCTACTTTATTTTCCATTATGTTCTTCTTTATTCTGAGACAGATATATTTATTTCGTTCAGACTCTTATATGCAGTGCTCATAGGCAGTCCGTGAAGTTGTGACACAAAATTATGGGTTTAGTATTATGAATTTCGTAATGGCATTTGATCAAGTTGTTAGACTTTGTTTTATTTCGCACTTTTATTTCCGCTGATTTAGACATCACCTATTTTCTATTAAAAATAAATGAATAAGGTAAATAAATACTAACGTTGTCTTGCCTAGCGGGTTCAATGTTAGGTGCCATCACGGTCCCGACGGTGGGAAATTCGGGTCATGACACTTACGAGTCCTTCATGAAGAGGATTATATTCTGTCTTCAGAAGATGAGCAAGAGTCTGGTGACAAGGGACAATGCTCAAAACAGTGTTGTAACACTGATAATGATCTTTATAATATCTATTTACACTTTAAAGACTTGAATATCAATGTCTTGACCAATGCTGGCATTTTAGAGCTATTAAGGGTTATTAGAGACCTTGAATTAAGGTCCCAAGTCATCGATAAATTTTCTACAAATACAGAAGTAGGAGCAGAGATAGAATAAATTCCATCTCAGAAAGGGCCTTACACTATGTCTGAAATCAGAAGACTTATTAAGAATAAATCCCAGCCAGATAGACTAGCGACTATTCAAGATTTGAATACTTAGATTAATAATCTCAAGAAAGAAGTCTCAGAGTTAAAGGCATATACTATAGCCTTGGATGAAAGAATTTTTAAATTAGAAAATTCTGGCTCTAAGAATAATAAGGAATTCAATACTAATATTACTGAAAAATAAATATGTGCAGGTACATCCAAAGGTGAGGCTAATGATTATGCCGAGGATGAATTTTTACAAAAACTCAAGTATTTTACTACTCAAAAGTTTTTAATAAAAATAACTCGTTTAATCATTATAATTTTAAAAGGGTATTTACTGTTTTATTTGATAGTAGAGCAGATTTGAATTGAATAAAATAAGGAGCAATACCTTCTAAATATTTTCATAAAACCACTCATAGATTAAAAAATGCTAGTTGTGGTCAAATGGGTATTTCATATAAATTACCTAGGGCTTATATTTGCCAACATGATGTTTGTATACCAGAAAGTTTTATTTTGGTAAAGGACATAACACAGGATGTAATACTAGGTGTCCCATTTTTTCATAAAATAATCCCTTTCACAAATTGGGATACAAAAACTTTACTGGAACATACAATGGAAAGGAAATTACTTTTGTGTTTAAAACTCAACAAATTCAAAGACTTTTGAATGAAATTATTTCTAATAATATTTCTGCAAATATTAAACAAATTCATTTTTTAAATGAAATATGTTCTCTCACAATTAGTCAGTATTTAAATAATTCTAAATTACTAGAAAAAATTGTTCTTCTTAAAAATCAATTTTCGATTCATATTTATGGGGACCATCCCAACCAATTTTGGAATGCAAAAAAGCATATCATAAGTCTTCCTTATGAAAATGAGTTTTCCGAAGATAATATCCCGACTAAGGCTCGTCCTTGTCAAATGAACTCTGAATATTTAGAGTTATTCAAAAAGGAAATTGATTCCTTAAAGCAAAATGGTTTAATAAGACCCTCCAACTCTATGTAACGACCCGACCGGTTGTTTTGTGAGATTAGCCCCGTTTTCCCCTATTTATTCTTTGTCATGTATTTTTTAGCCTATTTATGATGTGTTGGGTCGGTTGGTTCAGGTTCGGGGTGGTCGTGGTGTGAAATGAAACACTTAGTCTCTTAAGTTGGCTTTGTGGTTAGAAAAGTCAACTATGAGTTGACTATTAGGTAAAAGACCTCGAATGCGGATTTTAGGGCTCAGATAGCTTCGTTAGGTGATTTGGGACTTAGGAAGGTGTTCGGAATGTGGTTTTGATGTCCGAAGTAGAATTAGTCTTGAAATGGCAAAATTGAGTTTTTGGCAATTTTCGGTCGGCAGTGGAAAATTAGCTATCGGGACCGGAATGGAATTCTGACAGTTGGAGCAGGTTGGTAGCGTCATTTTGGATGTGTGTGTAAATTTTCAGGTCATTCGGACGAGTTTTGGTTAGTTTCGGCATCGTTGGTGAATTTCGAAAGTTTGAATATCTTTAGGCTTGAATCATGGGTTGATTTGGTGTTTTGATGGGATTTTAAACGTTCTGAAGGTTCGACTAAGTTCGGGTGATCATTTATGACTTGTTGGTATTTTTGGTGGAAGCCCTGAGGGCCTCGGGATGATTTCGAATTAGTGTGAGAGAAGTTTTTTGTCTTAGAGGATTGCTGGTGTGATATGTTCTGTGTTTCCGCAGGTGCGAAGGGGTAGCCGCATGTGCGGAAGTTGCTAGGTGTGAGAAGGACCGTGGATGTGAAGAATGGGCCGCACCTGCGGAGTCGCAGGTACGGTGGATGAGTCGCAGGTGCAGGTTTGGACTTTAAGTGATTGTTGTGCAGGTGTGCACCTGGGACTGCAGGTGCGATTAAATGACCGCAGGTGCGGTCACTAGGAAGAACATATAAATAGGACCCTTAGCGAATTTTGGGTCATTCTTCCACCATTTTTTGACGGATTTGAAGATTTTTAGAGGGATTAAAGAGGGAATCAAAGGGAATCAGTTGGAGGTAAGATTTTTGAATCCAATGCTTTATTCTATGTTGATTTCTAGTTAATTAGACCTAATATTTGTGGGATTTGAACCCTAAAATTTGAGAATTTGGGCTTATGATTTGGAGACTTTTGGGTGGGGATTTGAAGGGCCATTTGAGGTCCAATTTGGATGTTCTTGGTATGTATGGACTCGTGGGAGGATAATGATTCATGTGATGTAATTTTTATCTAATTTTGAGGCGTGGGCCCGAGGGTTGGGTTTGACCAATTTCAAGATTTGTGCTTAATTTTGATAATTTTCGAATGGGCTTTGTTCCATGGCATATAATAATGATATAGATCTGATTTTGGCTAGATTTGGAGCAATCAGAGGCCAAGTCTAGAGGAAAAGGCATTGTGTGCTAGGATTTTTGCCGGTTTGAGGTATGTAACGTTTCTATACTTGGTTATGAGGGTTTGAAACCCCTAAACTATATGCTATATGACTACGATTAAGGTGACGCACATCCCAAGTGATGGGCGAGCATGCACCGTGTGGTGTGTGGCTTGGTTAACCCCATGGCACTGTTTAGTAGCTATTATGGATTTATAGCCGCACTTCTATTGTATGGTTAATGTCATCATACTAGAAATCATGGCTAAGTACAGTGTTAAGGCTTCACACCGATATTTTTGAGACCCGAGTGGTCATTTATTGTTGTCTTCTAATGTTTTTTATTGATGTTAGATACTCAGTCCTATCATAGCATATCATATCTTGTCTCAGTCTCAGAAATTATTAATTTTGTACATATATTATGTGAGCGAGACTAGAGAGGGATGACTGAGTAAGGCCGAGGGCCTGTTATTGAGAGACAGTTATGAGATCAGAATGCACACTGCAGCGAGATATTTATTATGCATTTGTTGGCTTGTTATAGCTCTTGGGCTAAGAGGAGCCCCTTCGGAGTCTTTACACCCCCAATGAGCGCAATGATATTTGAGGGATGGATCTTCCCTGGACATGGATTGTAACGACCTGATTGGTCATTCCGGTAGTTTAGCCCGTTTTCCTCATTTCTGCTTCATTGCTTGTGTAGTTCATCTCTTTTTTGTGGTGTTGGGTTGGTTGTCTCAGGATCAGAGTGATTGTTGAGAGAAATGGGACACTTAGTCTCTTAGCTTGGTTCAATACTTGGAAAAGTCAACCAGAAGTTGAGTTATAGGTATATGATCTCGAAATGTGGTTTCTATGGTTCGGATAGCTTCATTAGGTGATTTGGGACTTAGGAGTGTATTCGAAATGTTATTTGGAGGTCCCTGGTAGAATTTGGCTTGTATTGGCGAAATTGAATTTTTGGTGATTTTCGGTCGGTAGTGGAATATTAGCTATCGAGGTCGGAATGGAATTCCGGAAGTTAGAGCAGGTTCATAGTGTCATTTTGGACGTGTGTGCAAATTTTCAGGTCATTCAGATGTGTTTTGGTTGGTTTCGTCTATGTCTAAGTCGTTTCTATCATCCTCTTCCCTTGCAAACATGAATATGTCTCCCACTCTATATAAAACCTTGTCCAAAAGATATGATTACCTCTATGAAGTCGATATCCTACCCGATGAGAAAAAGTATCTTCCACTGAACTACCCCTCATAAACCCTTTCTCAGCTTTTGCCAAAAAATCATTTGCACCATGCACCATGGACTTTTGATAGTCCAACACAAACCAAAAGGAGTCAAAGAATATGTTGCTACCTCAAAACTTGACCAGCATCCTATTCTTGCTACTCGAGAGGAATAATTTATTACCCTCCGAATTCTAGATGATTTTCCAAGACAATGGAGAGATCATGGTTTAACCCATATTCATTTTGGTGCTATCCGAATTGCTATGTTATCAACTTGTATAAGAAAAAATTTCTCTCTTATCATGGAAGAAAAGGTCAACCTGTTGTTGCTCGACTTTCTCTTCGAGATACAAGATACTTGGAGTACCAACATGCAAATTTGGGTACAGCAGAAGTTACCTTGAATGCATGGACTGTCTTCATAAGTATCTTTCAAAATTTTAATATGTCCCTTTTTGACCCATACTTAACCGAAGCACTAAAAATCCAAGTCCAAATTCAAGGTGCCCCACAAGCCAAAGAATCTATCCAAGCCACTCTTCATCACCAAATGGCGTGGCGGGTCAAAAATCATGCCATGGATGTTTGTCTTCCCAGGGGAGAAAATGCTTCACTCTTAAATATTGATGATACTAAAGGAAATACCATGTGCACCTAAATACCCAGACAAATTTCCAGAGATGAGCTTGTCAAAATTCTTCCTGATTCCTGGATCACAAATTATGAAAATTTAAGGAAACCAGAAGAACCACTACAATCTGGTGAACCAACTTTTACCAAAAGAAATGACAAAACCGTTTCCATAAGCTTTGACCATTCTCATCTCAAGAAACCCAATAAAACCATCTTTTCTTTCCGAATGACCAAACCCAAAGACACAAACCCTAACCCTGACCCTGAAAGAGAACCCTTCTGGAATATACAAACTACCGTGGAAGAACATAACTGGTGTAAACATTTCGACAAAGATGGCAAAAAAGTTTGGTGGTTCAAATGCCCATTTACAGGACACTGCCCTTGGGATCTCGGTTGCGACTACCAAGACTGTTTTGGAAATCCAAGTGGAGAATATGATGAACACCACCTGCGTCACTGGGAAATATTTGGCCTCAACAAGGCCAAACCAAAATCCAAGAAAAGGGGGAAAACTACTGAAAATCAATTTTGAGCCAGATATGAAAATAAAGACCCTTCAATTGGATCATTAAGCCGTCCAGGTAAATTTCTTGGCAGTTACAAACCCCAAGAGTGGCTAAAATTACCAGAAAAATTCACTCCAAGCTGGGAAGATAGTGAAACCACCCCAGAATCAAAAAACCCACCTGAACCTAAAACTCCATCAACCCAAAAGTCGACACCCCACAAATATTCATGATGAGCCCTTCAAGTTCCAGCCATACCTAAGATTTTCCTCAACTCCAACCTTTTGAAAAACAGGGTATCAGTCATGCTCCAAAAATTCCCAAGAAAAACGTACTACTACCTTCTGGAGAAAAACCCCCAACAAGTGACATCGAGGCAACAATGAACTGCCAATCAGAAAATTCCATCTACCAAAACAAAGTTCTCAACAATATTGGCAACACCATCAAAAACTTGACCCATACACAAAACAAGTTAATGAGCAAAGTGGAAACAATTGATAAAAAGCTGGAGCAAACATCGTCTCAGCATGCAGGACGAATCAAAGCCTTGGAGCTAAGATTGGGAAATTTATAATACGAGACTTGTCCGCCAGGAACTTCACTTTTCCAGTTCTTCCAACAACAACAAAAGGAGACGATTTCAATCAAGGAACAAATCTAGCTTTTGAGAAATGACCGCTTCGATTCACAAAAAACTCCACTTTTCCCTTTAAAAACTACCTTCTTCCCCATGTCAACACAAGCATATTCGCCACTAAAATTGGATAACACATTTTCTACCTTTCCTACCACCTCACAAAATCCTATCTCATTCACCCAACCTTTAAAAGAAAAACCTGAATTCGATATTGCAAAAATGGTTTGGGAAAGGAAAGATGCTCTTGCAGCAAAGAAAAAAACCAAGAAAAGGCGAGACCAAGGAGAAAGTTCAAAAGGGTCCAACCCCGAATGTATGATGATTTCTGATCAGAAGACTCCGGATCTCTATGTCTCCCAGCCAAGAAACATGTCAGAAGGAGACACCACATGGTCAGAATCTCTAAATTCATCAGACGATGATACAATGGAAGACAACTCTCAATCAATCAATGAATCCACAACAAACACTTTCGACGAAGACGATCCCCCAATATTTTTGAGCCAACCAAGAGACCCAGAAATATCTGAAGTAGAGGAGGATAAAGAAGGCATGACAGATGAACCAACCGCAGAAAGAAGACATGAACCCATGGCGTCAAAACCAGTTGTAACTGGCTTCCACACTTTTATCTTTGATGATTTTAAGGTTTCAAAATGGCCACAAAGGATCAAAGATTTCTATACTTGGATGGTGACCAAAAATTTGGTGGAGCGATAAAAGTATATCATCCTGTCAGAGCTAACTTCACGGTTCTCAGTTATCCTCAGATATTGGTGGAATTCACTTGGTATTCAAGACAAAAATACTTTTCTTACATCCCATGTGCCTTCAACATCAGAATCCTACATGATGTTTTCTACGGAGATACTGGCCAAAGACAGGGAAAATGCGAAGACAGCTCTTCGAGATGAAGTGTGTGTCATTCAACAGAAATGACATCGACAAGCATTTTCAAAAAATGGCAAAGATATACTTTGAAATCGGTGGAGACGTCAACCTGAAGCAAGCCTTTGACTCTTCCCTTCCAAAGATGTTGGCAAGCCGAACCATGACCATCATTGAAGAAAAGTTTCAATCAATAACTATTCCACAAGTCGGCTACATCTGGCAAGCTATTTTCATAGCATTGGAGGACATTTGTACAAAGCGCTCAGCCATAAAACAAATTATCCATCACAATCCATCGCTTGAAAAAGCAAGTCGCAGATCCGATCTGATCACTTGATCAGGATGTTCCTGCCACACATCTAGGCGACAAAAAGGATTTAGGAGGTTCAGATGGCCAAGAATTCCAGATGGAAAACAAAGGTTCAAGAGATGCACAAAATATTTCAAACTTATAAGGCCAGGAAATTTTCACAAGAAAAACAAATGCTTTATTTGCCACAAGATTGGACATTTTGCGAAAAATTATCCCCAATCGAGAAGATCTATCAAACTCCTTGAAGAGATTGAACATTACACTGGCATACATCTCGGAAAAGGGGAAGACCTTAAATTCATATGCTCTGTGGATGATGAACCTAGTGAACAAAGTTTATTCTCTCCTGATATCTATGAAGATCAAGGCAATGAGCAGTACCAAACTTCAGAACCGTCGATCGAAGCCCGAGAGGAGATCAACGCTCTCGTAGTTATTCCTCAAGTAAAACTCAAAGTCTATTAATCCAAATGGGATAAACCAACTCGGGTTATTTCTTTCATCAACACTGGAGCTGCCTCTTCACACATAAATCCCGCAGTTCTCCGTCAGGATCAATGGGTGCCGCACTTTAAGGATTTTAACACTGCATCAAATGGAATCATGACTACCGCCGTCATCACAAACCATCCGGCCACAATTGAATTCTTTTCAGGATTAAAGTACAGAACAAAGCTGATAGAGTTTGATGTACCAGGAAAAGATCTTATTGTTGGATTTAACATTTACAGACAACTTAGAGATCAACTTCATATCAAGGCTAATGGGATAGCTTTTAAGAAGCAGTTCAAACCTTATTCTGAGATTCCAAGGATATTCCAAATCACCAACGACGAACAAATCAAAGAGATTGAGCAAAATCTCATTGAGAATTCATGTGCTGAATCCCACAAGGATTTCATGAAGAAAGGGAAAAGCCCGTTAGGAAAAGGAAAGAGTTTTTTATCAAGCTCCCTTTCAAGAAGAATGAAAACATAAATCCAACAAAAGTTAGTCATTCAGTCATGAATCCAGATCATCTTCAGCTTGCAAAGAAAGAATGCGAAGAACTTTTGGAATTTGATCTGATAGAGCCATCGGATTCACAATGGGCATGCATAGATGATAAATTCCCTATCCCAAATAAACTCACTCTTTTCTCACACATAGCCAAGGCCAAATATTTTTCCAAGTTTGATTTAAAATCTGGATTTTGGTAATTGGGAATCGGCCCTGAAGAAAGACCCAAAACGGGATTTTGCATCCCCGATCATCACTTCCAATGGAAAGTCATGCCCTTCGGGTTAAAAAATGCACCATCCTTGTTCCAAAAGGGCATGATAAAAATATTGTAGCCCATACTCCATACCTCTTTAGTTTACATTGATGACATCTTGTTATTCAGTAATACATTGGAGGAACATGTCAACTTGCTTCGCCAGTTTGAGGCATTGATAACAAACTATGGGATCATTCTTTCAACAAAAAAGATGGTTCTTGCCTAATAAGAGATTAATTTTCTTGGAATGCCTTTTCTCCAAGGTGCATACAGTCCAGGACCACATATATGTCAAGAACTACTCAAGTTTCCAGATACCAGCTTCACAACAAAGCAAATCCAACAGTTCTTGGGTATAGTAAATTATGTGAGAGATTTCATCCCAAATATCTCTACATACATATCTCCGCTCACAGAGATGCTCAAGAAAAATGCTCCATCATTGCGAAATAAACAAGATGAAGCAGTCAGGGAAACAAAGGAGATTTCTAAAGATGTCAAGTCCCTCTACATCCCTTCAGACATAAGAAGATACTGCAAACTGATGCCAGCAACGAATATTGGAGTGTCATTCTATTTGAAGAAAAAGATGGGCAGAGAAAGATATGTGCATATTCCAGCGAAAAGTTCAAACATGCCGAGCAACATTACCACTCCACCTTCAAGGAAATTCTTGCAATAAAGAATAGAATCAAGAAATTAAAAATTTTTCTGATTCACACAGAATTTCTGACAGAAATGGAAATGAAGGCCTTCCCAAAGATGATCCAGATAAATGCAAAGGTTATTCCCAATCCTCAGATTCTCAGATGGGCCCAATGGTTCTCTCTATAAAAGTTTCAAGTCAAGCACTTGAAAAGAAAAGATAATATTCCCGCAAATTTTCTGTCTCGGCCAGAAGAATTCTCAAAAAGATTTACCCCAGGAAAACTAAAGCAAAAGCTAACCAGCCACATCTTCATGCTTTCAAATGTACCCGGAACAAGTTCATTGAAGCCAACGGATCATCCACCGGAGGTATTCAACCTCATGGATCCCTTTGATCTGTCAATTATTATGGAAAGAAGAACTTATTATGAGCTCCAAGATTTCCGACAACATGGAGGATCCATTCTTAAGCCTTATGGGGTCAATCCAGAATATCCATTATGTCATATATTCATAGCATAAGCCAAGTATTTTCCACAAGAACTATTATTGTTTTTCTGGTACCTATGCCATCAATACTACATTTTCATGGAATTCAAGTGCAACGTCTTCAAAGATTTTGACAACATTGAACCAGCTCTTAAAGTATTTTTACTATGGTTCAAGCCTAGGACAACATTGAACCAGCTCTTAAAGTATTTTTACTATGGTTCAAGCCTAGGAGATGTTGGATAAAATGTTTCAACGATTCCTACAAAGCAAATGTGCATGATTCATAAGCCAGTGAAGATTATTAACGGATAAGTCCAGGCACAAGCAGAGGCGTCATTCTGGTGGAAATTTCCCGTGTCCATTTTATCTATGGAAGAAGAATATAGTGAAGCACAAAGAATTATCTTCCAGCAAAACAGGTGCATCCCGAGAGAAATATATTCAAAAGATTGGGCAAGCTGGAATTATACCAGCACTCATCCTCACTGGGAAAAAGTCCGATAAGCAGCAAAAGAATATCAAACACCGTATGAAATCATCCAGGAAAAAAAAACACTGATGACATCTCCAGATTAAAGTTGCGGATCATATCCCTCAATCCAAAAGAGAAGGAACATAGGGAAGAAGAACCGTTGAGTTCCTGGTGTTACTACACAAGATCTTTGAAAAGATGCCTAGCACAGACCGAGAAAATTAATGGAAGATAATCATCCCTGTTAATCTCATCATAGTCCTACATTACCTACCAAAAAACCCTAAAAAATCATCTACCCCTGCCAAGACAAAATTCCACATCCTTCCAAACCATCTGGGTCCCACTTTCACATGCCTCCACATGCTTCATCACATGCAGCACCCTATTTTCACATGCTCCCACAAACTTTCACATGCTAAACCATGTGTATTTCACCCGTTTCACCTAGTTTCAAGAGTTTTTCGTTGCTTTGCCTAAAGGTCCTTCACATGTAAAAAGGGACCCACTTGTAGATAGGTTTTCCATGTAAGATAGGTTTATTTTATAATATAATTTTATCTTGTAATAACCTCCTAGTCCTATATAAAGGAAGCCTTCTAGTAGTTGTAAGATCATCTTGTAAGCTATCTTGTAACCTTTGTAAATCTTTGTGATATACTACATATGAGTTCTTTCCAAATTTCCCTCTCGTTCTTTCTTTTGAATTGATGGAAAGGCCGGTCCATTTATGAGAATAGAGTTAGAATACTCTAAGAAAGTTAGCTTGTTGTAGTACAAAAATGTTCTGAGTTATAACGGTTAAGGTTGGTTATAGCACAAATGTTTTCTGAGTTGTGTAGCTTGGCAAGCCATCCCTTATGGGTTGTGAATCCATCCCCTTTGTAGGAAATATTTTGCGATTATAAGCAAATTAACAGTTAGTGTAGCTTGGCAATAGCCAACCCTTTTTGTAAGAAAATATTTGTATCTATGATATTGTTTGCTTTCTTGGAGTCTCTTGCGTTGAATTGGAGTTTCAATGTTATTTTCGATGTTCCAGAAATTTGATTAATTCGGAATAATCATTTATGAATTGTTTGTACTTTTGGTTGTGGTCCCGAGGGGCTCGAGTTTATTTTAGATGGCCCTCGGGGACTTTGAAATGAGAAAAATGCAGCCGAACTGCTGCTGGTGTTGTCCCTCTGGTGTAGCCGCACCTGCGGATGGTTGAGCACATCTGTGAGAGCCGCATGTGTGAGAAAGGGGCGCATGTGCGGATTCTAGTGGGTTGGAGAAGTTCTGCAGGTGCGAGGGTTTTACCGCACATGTGAAGCCGTAGATGCGGAACTTTGAGCGCAGGTGAAGAGGTTTGGTTTTTGGGTGGAGTCTGTAGGTGCGCACGTAGGACCGCAGGTGCGGGTCCGCATGTGTGTGTAAATGACCGCAGGTGCGCGACCTCTGGACAGGAAAGTATAAATACCAGCCTTCGCGATTTTGAGCCATTTCTTCAATATTTTCATACGGAATTAAGCTTTGGGAGATGGTTTTGAAGGAGGAAACCAAGAGGACTTCGTTGAGGTAAGATATTTCAACCTAAAACTCGGTTCTATGTTGATATTTGACGGACTAAGCATGGAATTAGTGGAATTTAATTATATCAATTGGGGGTTTAGGGCTTGGGAATTTGAGACTTTAAATTTAGGAACCGAGGGGTCATTTGTGGTTGGATTTTGATGCATTTTATATTTATAGACTCGGGAAAGGATGAGGATTCTCTTGATGTGATTTTTATAGAATTTTGAGACGTGGGCCCAGGGGTCGGGTTTTTCCAATAACGGGAATTTTGGGTAAATTTGATAATTTTTTAGTGGGCTTTGTTCCTTCAACATATATTGATGATATTAATCTTATTTTTTTTAGATTCGGAGAAATCGTAAGCCGACTCGAGAGGAAAGAGGATCACGGATTAGTGTTTGGGCCGGTTTAAGGTAAGTAATGACTGTAAATCTTGTTCTGAGGGTATGAAACACCGGACTTCATATTTTCTCACTATTTTTAGAGCGGCGCACATGCTGGATGACGAGTGTGTGGCATACATTGATAGGGGGTTGTGACTTGGTCCATCCCGTGGCATTTATTGAGTTGTGTATTTGATTCTAAATCATATGATATTTCATGTTTTAAGACTATTACTATATTTTGGGTTGTACGCCATGTTTGGGGCCTTGCACCGACCTGTTTAGACCCCTTAGGGGCTGTTTTCTGCTCCTCATTGTATTGACTTTTGATTTATACTCAGTCGTATTCCGTTTAACTGATTTCGAAACTAAGTCTTATTTATACTTTTTTGTGATGTAAAATGATATTTTCGATCGACTACCCCGTTTATTGATAGCTCGAGTGCTTTAGCGATTGCTGACTGAGTGTGGCCGATGGACTATGTTGTGAGGATATTATGGGATGGGACTGCACGCCGCAGCATGTTAGATTGTTTATGATATATCAGAGGCCGAGATCTTGAGTGATTATGCCCCGAGATGACTTGATATTAGCGCTTGGGCTGTAGGACCCCCTCCGGAGTCTGTACACCCCCAGTGAGCGCATGTACCTACTCAGTGCGAGTGCCGAGTGCCGAGTGACGAGTGATTGGGAGGTATGAGTGACTGTGAGGTTGCCCGAGGGGCTTATTATGAGTGACTGTAAGGTATGCCCGAGGGCTGATTTTGAGTGATGTTACGCCCGCGGGGCAGTTTCTTATATATGTTTTTGCCCGAGAGGCTTTTTATGATTTTTATCATTTTTACACCATACTTCTTGAAAGTTATATTGAAATTGTTTGCAAGTATATTCTCAAATGGTTTTATTTAAATCGGCTTTTACGCGTGATGATTTAACGTATACACTGTTGGAAAGAAAGATTGTGCCTCTTGTGATTTGATGACCTGATTTTTATATGTTTCTTATTGCTCAGGCCTTATTTACTTTCATTATTACTGGGTTGGCGTACTCACATTAATCCCTGCACCTTGGGTGCAGATTCAGGTGCTAGGGCTGACTGAGAGTTGGTTTACTGTACCAGAGATTCACGGAGAAGAGCGAGGTAGCTGCACGCATCCACATCCTTGACCTTCTCCTTCTTACTATTGTAGAGTTTATTTTCCAGACTTGTATAATTTCTTCAGATGCTCATGACTAGTTACTACGGGATCTTGGGGTTGTATTTAACATTCAGTGTGGCTTTAGCTGTTTTTATAAATGATTAAGCGAAAACTTTATGGATTATTAGTTTAGTAATGATATAAATGAAAGATTCTTTACATTTTAAGTGTTAATTTGGCTGGCCTAGTTCCACGATAGGCGCCATCATAACTAGTTCATATTTGGGGTCGTGACAAGCTGGTGTCAGAGCGTAGGTTACATAGGACTCACCAGTCATGAGCAGGTTTAGTAGAGTCTTGCAGATCGGTGCGAAGACGTCTGGACATATCTTCGAGAGGCTACAGAACCCTTAGAAAAATCTCACATTCTTGATTTCTTGTCGTGCAAATCCATTTATTCAGCTAAAAATGTAACTCTTGAATTCCTTTCATGTATTGGAATGCGCACGCGAGCGCTCGGTATCAGTTGTGCATCGACGACTTGGGACTTCCATGGATGAGATGTGATTTTTAGCATGTTGATAATGGGCTAATCTGGAGGACTTGAGACTGGGTTTTTTCTGTAGCTTGACTATTGAGATTCGATTGTGTGAACACATGCATTTGGGACTTATATGTCCGTTCGTGTCCTTATTGATGGGATTTTGTGGCTAGATGACTATGCGGTGAGTGTGATTTGATGGTGAGATGTGCTCAGATTTTTTGATCGTGGCGAAAAAAATTGGCCGGAGCTGTAACAAGAATTGTTGAGTGTTTTACTTATGTCTTGAGTTGTCATATGGACTCGAGTTGTGAGTGTATTGAAGGACCTCTTTTAGTTGTAGAGGCAAGTGGATCTTCTTGTTGTGTTATGAGTATTTGGTGATGTCTTTTCGGCTGACCAATGCCCTGACAACGTTCATACATTTGATGAACAACGTATTTCAATCGTATTTGGATCCTTTTGTTATTGTGTTCATTGCTGACATCCTTGTGTACTCTCGTAGCCAGGAGGAGCATGCTCCACAATTAAGAATGGTATTATAAAGATTGAGGGAGGAGGAGCTTTATGTGGAGTCCTCTAAGTGTGAGTTTTTGCTCAGTTCAGTAGCGTTCTTGGGACACGTGGTGTCCAGTAAAGGTATCCAGGTGGTCAAACGAGTGTGGGGAGAGCTTCCAGAAGCTCAATATTGCTTTGACCACAACTCCAGTGTTAGTTCTACCATCAACTTCAGGTTCTTATACTGCGTGTTTTGATGCCTCAAGGGTAGGCGTCGGCTATGTTTAAATGCAGAAGGATAGAGTGGTTGTGTAATAGCTATGATGTTTGGAAGGGTATAGGGAGAGATCACTTTGAGGCTAAGCAGGCGGGACTAGTTCCCGCGGGGTGTCTTTAGTTAATGTGATCCTTATGTTGTTTTGTAGCAAGTTATCTTCTACCGCTAATTGATATATGTTGCAATTTGTGTTTAGATCGCTTGTGGAAGTTGGCACGTCTATTCCAATGGTGAATGCGATATTTGGAAATGATTGAATCTCACTGTGGTATTGTGGCGGTGATAGTGTATGGGCATTGTTAGTAATTGATTGTTTTGATCTATGGGTTTGAACCAAGTGGGGGAGGCTACTAATGATAAGTTGGTTGCACGATTATGCAAGGTATTGGGTTCAATTCAAAGTATACTGGTGAATCAGTTATGACCTGTAGAGGTGGAGTCTGAGAAGACTCAAGTAATTGAAATTTTTGGATACAGGTGGTAATGTACTCTATGGGTAGATGGGTTTTATTGAATGATTGAGTTGAAACGGTAAATGGGGCAGCGTGTGCGAAGTAAGAATTTGCTTGGTTGCTTCGAAGTGTGGGTTACTTCCTAGTATGTTGGTGTGAAAATGGGGTCAGGTCGCTTGATCTATTTGATCAGTTTAATTGAGATTTTTGTAGAGTGGATGACTCTCGAGAATGGTTCTGACGGATTAAAGGTTATACGCAACAATTGGGAATCTTCAAGGTGTGTACTTGGATAGAACTGAGATTTACGTTTGAGGGTGTCAAGACTTGTGGAATTTCTACATTATCATGGATTCTACATATCAGTATTAGGAAAGTGAAGGCAATGGCTTTAGATTCGCAGGAAGTGTCTCCAGGGTAAGTATTTTGAATATCGTACTTTTGGGGATATTTGAGAGACTATTCAGCGGCTTACGAGCCTTAGAGGGTACAATCTTATGCTTGGGTATCGTGTGGTGAGTCTAGGTTGAGAATTGTTGTATTATATCAAGGAGAAGCATCAATTCGAAGGTACGTCAGAAGGAACTTGGATAAATATGACAACTTTGTAGTAGGTCGGATCGGCATAGTAAGGGATATGATTAGTTCTTTGGGGTTTTTATGAGGCAATGAGTTCTTACATGTGTTTCTTAGCAACTCTATTGGATTTTGGTGACCTGCTTAGCTTGGTTGAGTTAGAAGGATTCAGTCCTGGTGGTTTGGTGTTGTATAAATGGGATTCAGATAGTTCCTGATGGTTTCTACCACGGTTAGAGATTCATATTTTCTACTGGTGTGAGGTGCAGGTGATGTATAGTGATTTTTCTTCTAAATGGGATCAAATGGAAAGTTCGTGGACAGTTGGGTACGTAATTTCTTGTGGCTCGGAAGGGATCATGAAGTTCTCATATTTATAACAGGATGGCATGTCGTATGCTGTATGTTTTGTAGAGTTGATATTTTCATATGTGAGGTCACGATTCAGCTCTGGGAGGAAGGTCAAAAATTATTAGGGAGCATTGGAAGTTTCAGATGACTTGGTAGGTGATATCACTATTGGGTGGCTTGATCAGGGTATACATTTCAGAAAGGGAAATGTGTGGAGTTAAGGGTGTCTCATTGGTATCGTGAGGAGCTCTTGTTGGATCGACTGCTGATATTCAAGGTTGCTTGGTGGAACCGAAGAATTATAGGGGTATCCTTCGTGGAATGACTGAGTGTTAGAGATGTATTATATATTCGAGCGATGGAGTTGGGATCAAATGTGGTCATTCGTGCGCTTCATGGACTTCGAGACTGAGACTTCTCATAGACAGGTTATTTTGCGAGTGTGGGCAGTGAAAATGTGAGCAAAGCTAGTCAGATTTAGTATGTGCCATGATTCTGTCATTGTCAACTTTCTGAGAGTTATTTATATGTTGCACGTATCTGAAGTTGACTTAGGATTCATTGGTAGGCCAGTAAAGGTGTGTGTTCTGCATCAACTCGGAATTGTTGTCTCCAAATTGATATTGTCGAGGGACGTACCATTCGATTGTCATTGAGTTTATTCGTGATCTGGAGTGATCAATGAGTTACCTTTCGGTGTAGCGAGAGGCTGTGATTATTGGTTATATGAACATATGGTGCGGATCTAATTTGGCTTTATAGCGGGATTTGAGGAAGGTAAGTAGTTGGGTATTGCGAGATTTGAACATATTGGTTATGTGCTTTCGGGTTCGTGTGGCATGGTATCGTACGAATCCCCATGGTTATTGCAATGCACTTTGAGTACTTGATGTCGAATTGCGCATGGTTATTGATTTTGAGCAAGGTGGCTCGAAGTATTTCATGTGGACCAGTGTGGGGATAGGGTCACTCATTGCAGCGAAGTTTTGTGGAGGTATGATCCTTCGAGCTAGATTTGTGTGTTCCGGTTCTACGAGGTATGATTGGCTCGCAGCATTGTGTTGTGGTGATACTGGTGGGATTGCGGTACATCTCTTGCAGTGGAGTCATTTTCCATGATTTGAGTGTAGGTGAGATGTTATATATTTGTGCACGGACTGCACGCATTGTGGCTTTCAACTGTATTGATGTGTCACGTAACTAGAGTTGTTGTGGTATATGAGAAGAGGTCATCGGACCCAGAATGGGTGCTACCGGGTCTGGTCACAGTGTATTTGGGAGGATATTGATGCTGATCAACTTAGAAATTTTGCTATATTTCCTCTCAAAGGGAAGGAGTTCCATCACTTGTTGATCTTACGAATGGTTGCTAGTTTCTATCGTTTCTTTTGTCATTTGCTGTGTATGAGAATGTTAGAGTGAGGTTTTCCTTGATAAGAGGTTATTTACCAGAATTGAGTCGTTTCGAGCAGCTATTGTGCTTTGGAGTTATGGCTGTGAGTGTTTGAGGCATGTGACATTTCATGTGATTACATCTTGGGTCCCTGATATGTCTTGATACAACGTGTTCACACTTATTCAGTTTTCAGTTTTGCAATTGTGATCTTGTAAATTATTTTAGAAGTGGAAATTTGGTTCTAAAGTTTACGGGTCAGGTTGGATCGCAAAATTTCAACTGTTTTGTAATATTAGACCTATGGGATATAGTGACGTGGGATCACCCCCATATATGTGCCTAGTACGGTACACGAAAATTTTGGTGGTTCTAGAACAACTCTGGGCACGTTTGAGGACGAACGTATGTTTAAGTGGGGGAGAATGTAACGACCCGATCGGTCGTTCCGATAGTTTAGCCCGTTTTCCCCATTTCTACTTCATTACTTGTGTGGTTCATTATTTTGTGTGGTGGTGGGTTGGTTGGATAGGGTTCAGAGTGATTGTGGAGAGAAATGGAACACTTAGTCTCTTAGCTTGGTTCAACAGTTGGAAAAGTCAACCGGAAGTTGACTTATAGGTATATGATCACAGAATATGTTTTTATGGTTCAGATAGCTTCGTTAGGTGATTTGGTACTTAGGAGTGTAGTAGGAATGTTATTCAGAGGTCCCTGATAGAATTTGGCTTGAATTGGCGAAATTGGATTTTTGGAGATTTTCAGTCGGCAATGCAATATTAACTATCGGGGTTGGAATGGAATTCCAAAAGTTGGAACAGGTTCGTAGCATTATTTTGGACGTGTGTGCAAATTTTGAGGTCACTAGGATGTGTTTTGGTTGGTTTCGGCATCGTTGGTGATTTTCGTAAGTTTTAGGAATCTTAGGCTCGAATCATAGGTTGAATTGGAGTTTCGATGTTATTTTGGGTGTTCCGGGAATTCGATTAAGTCTGGGTAATCATTTCTGACTTGTTTGTATTTTTTGTTGGGGTCCCGAGGGGCTCGAGTGGATTTCGGATGGCCCTCGGGGACTTTGAAGTGGAAAAAATGCAGCTGAACTGCTACTGGTGTTGTCCCTCTGGTGTGGCCGTACCTGCGGATGGTAGAGCGCAGGTGCGTGAGCCGCAGGTGCGAGAAAGGGGCGCAGGTGCTGATTCTTGTGGGCTGGAGTAGTTTCGCAGCTTTGAGGGTTTTACTGCACCTGCGAAGCCGCAAATGCGGAACTCTGAGCGCAGTTACGGAGGTTTGGTTCTCTGGACAGAAGATTATAAATACCAGCCTTCGCGATTTTGAGCCATTTCTTCAATATTTTCATCCGGGATTAAGCTTTTGGATAGGGTTTTGAAGGAGGAAATCACGAGGACTTCGTTGAGGTAAGATATTTGAACCTAAAACTCGATTCTATGTTGATTTGAGACTTAAAATTTAGGAATTTAGGAGTCATTTGTTGTTGGATTTAGATACATTTTATATGTATATACTCGGGAAATGATGAAGCTTCTTGTGATGTGATTTTTATAGAATTTTGAGACGTGGGCCCGGGAGTCGGGTTTGGCCAATTTTGGGAATTTTAGTTAAATTTGATAATTTTCGAGTGAGGTTTGTTCCTTTAGTGTATATTGATGATATTAATCGTGTTTTGGTTAGATTCGAAGGAATCAGGAGCATATTCGAGAGGCAAGAGCATCGCGGATTAGTATTTGGGTCGGTTTGTGGTAAGTAATGACTTTAAATCTTGTCCTGAGGGTATGAAACCCCGGACTTCATATTTTCTCACTATTTTTGGAGTGGCGCACATGCTGGATGACGAGCGTGTGGCATGCACTGATAGGGGATTGTGACTTTGTCCATCCCGTGACAACTATTGAGTTGCGTATTTGATTCTAAATAATATGATATTTCATGTTTTAAGACTATTACTATATTTTGGGATGTACGCCATGTTTGGAGACTTGCGCCGAACTGTTTAGACCCCTTGGGGTTGTTTTCTGCTAATCCTCACTGTATTGATTTTGATTTATACTCAGTCGTATCCTGTTTAACTGATTTCGAAACTCAATCTTATATATACTCTTTTGTGATGTAAAATAATATTTTTGGTCGAGTACCCCATTTATTGATAGCCCGAGTGGCTTTTTAAGAGTTTTCTGACTGAGTGTGGTCGAGGGGCTATGTTGTGAGGATACTATGGGATCGGTCTACACGCCGTAACATGTTTCATTGTTTATGATATGTGAGAGGCTGAGAGCCTGAGTGATTATGCCACGAGATGTCTTGGTATTAGCGCTTTGGCTGTAGGACCCCTTCGGAGTCTGTACATCCCAATGAGCGCAGGTACCTACTGAGTGGCGAGTGCCGAGTGACGAGTGATTCGGAGGTATTAGTGACTGTAAGATTGCCCGAGGGGCTTATTATGAATGATTGTGAGGTATGCCCGAGGAGCTGATTCTGAGTGATGCTACGCCCGAGGGGAGTTTCTGATATATGTTTTTGCCCAAGAGGCTTTTTATGATTTTTATCATTTTTTCACTATACTTCTTGAAAGTTATATATAAATTGTTGGAAAGTATATTCTCAAATGGTTTTTATTGAAATCGGCTTTTAAGCGTGATGATTTAACGTATACACTGTTGGAAAGAAAGACTGTGCCCCTTGTGATTTGATGACCTGATTTTATGTGTTCCTTACTGCTCAGACCTTATTTACTTTCATTACTACAGAGTCGGCCTACTCACATTACTCCTTGCACCTTGTGTGCAGATTCATGTGCTAGGGCTGACTAAGAGTTTGTTTACTGTACCAGAGATTCACGTAGATTAGCGAGGTAGCTGCACGCGTCCACAACCTTGCCCTTCTCTTTTCTACTATTGTCGAGTTTATTTCCAAACTTGTATATTTTTTCAAATGCTCATCACCAGTAACTCCGGGATCTTGGGGTAGTATTTAACATTTGGCGTGTCTTTATCTTTTAATTTGGCTGGCCTAGTTCCACGATAGGCGCCATCACGAGTAGTTTAGATTTGGGGTCGTGACATGGATCTTGTCTGAAGTTGATGGTATGTGAGGGATGGATCGTCCCTGGACATGGATCTTGTCCGAGGGTTGTGCTACGGAGATGGACCTTCTCCATAGGGATGGATTGGCTTTTTTCCTCAGTACTGAGTGACTACGGTCGCCGGTGTTTATGCATATTCGGGGGTGGATTTTCCCCTAGGCCTGAGAGCCTATTACAGTACTTAGAAGACTGCTATGTGAGAGTTGTGAGTACTACGTGCATTTCTACATTGTTCATACATTGTCATGTAGAGTATACTGATTCGTACATGGGATACTGGACATATCTGGCACATTCGGTTTTCCATCCTTTGATAAACTGCGAGCATGTCTACTTTCTGTACATTGTCTTATATTATTGTTGAGGTCTAATCCATCACTACCTCTCACCCTATATTTTGGGTTCGTTATTTCTGAGTTGTTGTAATCACGTTACCCCCTACACCTTCTGTGCAGATCCAGGTTCATCGCGGCCGGGTAGCAGTGGTTGACTGGTTGCCTGAGTTCCCTGGAGCCTTCGAGGTAGCAGTTGGCGACCGCAACCTCGATTTCTCTTGCTTTATCCTCCTGTCGCATTTTTATTATTTCCGACTAAGTTGTCTATTATGTATTTCGGCACTCTAACCTTGTAGTAGCTCATGATTCGGCTACACTAGATCTGGGATTGGTTTTTAAATGACGTTTTTGATGTTAATCTTTTAAATGGATCATTGTTGATATTTTTGCTACTGAATTTACTATTTTTTCTGAAAAACAAATCCTACTTCAAAAAAATGTGTGGCTTGCCTGATTCCACGACAGACGCCATCACGGCGGGTGTTTTGGGGTCGTGACAGCCCAAATGGTCTTGTACATCTTTTTATGTTAATAAGAATGTTGAACAAGAACGAGGAGTTCCTAGATTTGTAATTAACTATTAACCTCTTAATAAAGTTTTGAAATGGATTAGATATCCTATTCCTAATAAAAAGTATCTACTGGATAGATTACATGGTACCATAATATTTTCAAATTTCATTTAAAATCAGGTTATTGGAAAATTCAAATATCTGAAAATGATAGATATAAAACGGCTTTTAATGTTCCAATGGGTAAATATGAATACAATGTTATGCCTTTTGGATTAAAAAATGCTCCATCCGAATTTTAGAAAATTATGAATGATATTTTCCTACGCTATACTGACTGTATAATAGTCTATATTGATGATATTTTGGTATTTTCAAAAAATATTGAAATATATTTCAAACATTTGGATTTATTCAAAAATATTATTATCCAAAATGGTTTGATAATATCCAGACCAAAAATGCTTACCAAAATAATATCATATTTCTTGGTCATAATATAGAAAACAGAAGAATCATTCCCATGGGTATGAGTATAGAGTTTTCTTCTAAATACCCTGATATTATTACTGATAAAACTCAGCTTCAAAGATTTTTAGGAAGCTTGAATTATATATCTCCGTTCATAAATGATTTGGAAAAAGATACTGCTCTTCTTTATAATAGATTAAAGAAGAATCCTAAAGCATGGACATATAGTCATACAAAATCAGTCAAAAGAATTAAACAGAAGGTTAATAATCTTCCATGTTTAACTCTTGCTAACCCTACCTGGGAAAAAATTGTTGAAACCGATACCTCAGATATTGGGTATGGAGGACTACTCAAACAACGTTCACAATGGATAAACAAGAATATCTTGTTCAATTCTATTCGGGGAAATGGAATAATTTTCAAGAGAATTAGACCACTGTAGCTAAGGAAATCCGTGCTATAGTAAAATGTGTTATGAAATTCCAGCTGATTCATATAATCAGATGTTTTTTACTAAAAACTGATTGCCAAGTAGCAAATTTATCTTTAATAAAGATTTCAAACATGATGTTTCCAAACAGATGTTTGCAAGGTGGAAAGCATTACTAGCCCCATTTGATTTTGAGATCATATACAAAAAAGGGTCAGATAATACTCTCCCTGATTTTCTTACCAGAGAATATTTGAACTCGTAGTTCTTTATTTGTCGACTACATATTATGAGGGATACATACAGACCTCCTCAGAGTAGAGGAAATGGAAAGACATCTTCCTATGGCAGAGGGAATAATATTCTCGCTCAAATAGGTAACCAACAATTGATAGATGCTAATATAGCATGTATTCTAGGTGGCAATACAGAACACCCTTTATATAAAGACTTTATGGATTTTATAAAATCTAGAAGGAATAAGGCACATCAAATGTACCATCATACTAACCCGACCGATTGTTTAGAGATCTAATGTTTCGTTTGGACGTTTGAGGCCATGGGCAACTTCATTTCAGGTATTATTACTTGTAGGTGTGGTCGGAATTGAATTTCGGGAAGTCCGGAGTCGAATTGGAAAGAAAATTCTCATTTCGGAAGCCTTATGTTGGAAGAATTGACTGAGATTGGATTTTTGAGTAAACGAGCTCAGAATCAGAATTTGAAGGTTCCAGCAGGTTCGTATGATGATTTCGAACTTGGGCGTATGTTCGGATCGGGTTTTGGATGACCCAGGAATGTTTCAATGCATATTGTGGAAGTTACCATTTTAGAAGAATTTCATAAGTCTGGGTAGAAGTGCATTTCAGTTATATTGATGTCCGTTTGGGATTCCAATTCTGGGAATAGCTCTGTCTGGTGATTCTGGTGTTGGGAGCGTGATCGGAAGTAAATTCGGAGGTCCGTAGGTCATTTTGGAGTCATTTGGCTGAAGTTAGAAATTTGATGGTTTTAAGAAGTCCGACCAGAAGTGGAAATTTTAATATTGGGGTCAGATTCCAAATCTGAAACTTGGACCAGGTCTGTAATGTTGAATGTTACTTGTGTGCAAAATTTGGGGTCAATCGGACGTGCTTTGATAGGTTTCGGCATCGAATATTGAAGTTTGAAGTTCTAAGTTCATTAAGCTTGAATCGAGTTGTGATTCACGATTTCGATGTTGTTTGAGGTGATTTGAAGCCTCAAGCAGGTCCGCATTATTGTGATGACTCAAAAGGTCATCTCCTGTTTTAGAAGTCAAAATTGTGTTCTGAGGCCTTGAAAACCTCCTTTTATCTCACCTCATTTTGCGTGCGCAGTCCGGGCGTATATCCGCAAAGCTTTTATATGCAAAATGGGGAAAAATTCTAATTTTTCCTTTAAAATTGAATTTAAGTTGACTTCGGTCAATATTTTGTGTAAACGGAGTCAGAACCGGACCCGTGATTTGACGGTCCCGGAGGGTCCGTAGGAAAATATGGGACTTGGTGTATGCCCCGAATTGAATTCCGAGGTCCCAAGCCCGAGAAATGAATTTTTGAATGAAATTATCTTACTGAAATTATAAGAGTTTTCGGAAATTAGTATATATTTTAAGTTAATGTTATCGGGCCCGTATTTTTGTTCTGGAGCCCGGTACATATTTAATATAGTATTTGAGTGATGCCTGTAAAATATTGTAAGAAACGAAGGTCATTTGAGGTGATTCACACCCGTAGTTGTGAAAATTAAAACTTTGAATGTTCTTGAGATTTTCCTTTGATTTTTATGCTAAATTCGTTGTTTAAGATGTTATTTTGTCGATTTGATCGCACGAGTAAGTCTGTAACATCTTTTTGGGGTTGGGTGCATGTTTGGTTTGGAGCCCCGAGGACTCGGGTAGAGTTTAAAATTATAGTGTAATGGATGTATCTGGTATCTAGTACTTTGTGTTATGCAAACGCGTGGACATACGCGAACGCGAAGGGTAAACGGGGAAATGGCTGGGTTTGTTCTATGCGAACGCATAGGTCGGGGTACGAACGTGGAGAATTAGGAGGCTGCCCTATGCGAACGCCACCCTTTGTATGCAAAGGCATAACTTAGGAGGGGACTGGTCAGGGAACTCAAGAAAACCCTATGCGAACGTGGCCAAAGGCACGCGATCGCGAAGGCCAGTGGGGGCCAGTACTATGGGAACATAGCAGACCCCACGCGATCGCATAGAGGGTCAGCTCAGGGGTCTTAAAACAGTAGCCAAAACGGGATTAAACCCCATTTTCATATTTTCTTCCATAGAATCCGACTTTGGGAAATTTTTTAAGAGGGATTTCATCACCAAATCATAGGTTCATGTTTCTAATCTCATTTTCCATGAACACCCATTAGATTTTTAGGCCTAAATTTTGTTCTTGAAGGGTAGAAAATTAGAGATTTTACAAATTTTGAGAATTTAGACCGTGATTTGAGGTCAGATTCCGAAACTGATTATATAATCGGGCTCGTGCGATTATGGGTGATAGAGTTTTGGTCCGAACCTCGTGTTTTGACCAAGCGGGCCTGGGATGAATTTTTGACTTTTTGGGAAGAATGATAGATAAACTCATAATTAAGCATTGGGGTTGAATTATTTAGCGTTTATCTATTTTATTAAGCTAATTATGTCTAGATACAATTGAATTGGAGGAGAATTCTAAAGGGAAGGCAGTAATTGAGGCTTGATTTGGTCATGGAATTCGAGGTAAGTGTTTGGCTTAACCTTAGCTTGAGGAATATGTATTGTGCCTTATGTGCTACGTGTTAGTGTTGTGTTCAACGTATATGTGTGGTGACAAGTATTTATACATTGGTGTCAAGTATGCCCGTGCGTCGAATATCGTGATTTATGTCATTTTTCATTCAACATTATTTTAGTTCAACTTGATAATTATCCATGTTGGTGATATTTCCTTGGTATTAATCAAATTTGAGTATTTGAATTCTCAATGCTAACTGAATTTTACTTTATTCTCTCACAGATGGCGAGACACCTGCTTCTTCATCCACTGATCAGGAGCTTGAGTCTCCAGTTGCAGCTCCTACGAAGAGCCGAGGATGAGACCGAGGCCGTGCTAGAGGTCGGGGCAGGGGCAGAGCTTAGTCCAGAGCGGCAGCCCCAGTGCGGAGCCTCAGGTAGAGTTTGCTAATGAGGTTCCTACCCAGACAGTCCCGGTTGGACCAACTCAGGTTCTCGAGGGATTCATTGCCACCCCGGTACTCCAGGATGCTCTAGTCCGTCTAGTGGGCTTCATGAAGAGCGTTTCTCAGGAAGGTTTAGTTCCTACAACACTAGCCGTCTCTCACGATGGGGGAGGAGCCCAGACTCCACCTACTCGAACTACAGAGCAGTTGGCTTCTCAGTTCCAGACCCCAGCACCTCAGATAGCTGGGGCAGTTCAGCCAGGTATTGTGGCTTAGGCCAGTGATGGAGCAACTATGTCTGCTGATGCTTTGTGGAGGTTGGACCGGTTCACCAAGTTGTTTACTACTACTTATAGTGGTGCATCTTCAGAGGATCCTCGGGACTATTTGGATAGCTGTCACGAGGTTCTACGTAACATGGGGATAGTGGAGACCAATGGGGTCGACTTTGCTTCTTTCTGTCTGTCAGGTCCCGCCATTACCTAGTGGAGAGATTATAGTTTGGCTAGACCAACAGGATCACCGCCTTTGACTTGGGCCCAGTTCTCTGATTTATTTCTGGAGATGTTTCTCCCTATCACTTAGAGAGAGGATTAAAGGAGGCAGTTTGAGCGTCTCCAGCAGGGTTCTATGACCGTCACTCAGTATGGGACTAGATTCATTAGCTTGGATCGTCATGCTATTATGATACTTCCCACAGACCGAGAGAGGGTGAGGAGATTTATTGAGGGACTGGCTTAGCCGATCATATTGTAGATGGCGAAGGAGAAAAGGAGTGATATTTCCTTCCAAGATACAACCAATGTGGCTAGACGAGTTGAGATGGTTCTATCACAGAGGAGTGGTCAAGGGTCTCACAAGAGGCCCCATAATTTTTGCAGGTTCAGTGGTGCCTCATCTGGGGGCAGGGATTCTTTTGGTTGGGGCCATCCTCTTAGGTCGTTTTAGTCAGCACTTCAAGTTTCTGGCAGTGCTCCAAGTGGTCGTGGTTCTCACATGCAGTATTCTGATCAGTTTCTCTACAGTGCACCACGAACTCCTATTAGTGCACCACCGCTCTAGAGTTTTCAGAGTTTTTAGTCAGGTTGTTAGGGTCAATTTTCAGGGCCAACAGTCTCAGTAGCAGAGATCTTGTTATATTTGTGATGGTCCGGGGCACATTGCTAGACTTTTCCCTCGAACCTCGAGCAGTTCTCAGCACCAGGGTTCTCGTGCCATGGTTCCCGCACCAGGTGTTCCATCACCCGCTCAGCCAGCCAGAGGTGGGGTCGAGGTGTTAGGGGTGGAGGTCAGGCAGTTAGAGGTGGAGGCCAGGCTACTAGAGGTAGAGGTCAGCCTGCAGGAGGCCATCCCAGGGATGTAGTTCAAAGTGGTGGGCCCCAGCCCCGATGTTATGCTATTCGAGCCAGACCTGAGGCTAAGGCCTCCAATGCGGTTATCAGAGGTATGGTTTTAGTTTGTAGCACGGATGCTTCTGTTTTATTGGATCCAGGGTCCACATATTCCTATGTGTCGTCTAAATTTGCTCCTTATTTGGTTATTTCTTGTAATTCTTTGAGTACTCCTGTATTTGTGTCTATATCGGTGGGTCATTCTATTATGGTAGATAGTTTCTATCGTTCGTGTGTAGTGGTTATTGGTGGTCTTGAGACCAGTGTAGATCTTCTACTCCTTGATATTGCAGATTTTGATGTTATTTTGGGGATGGATTCGTTGTCGCCTTACCATGCCATCATGGACTGTCATGCCAAGAACGTGATCTTAGCATTTTTAGGGTTGCCTCGAATGGAGTGGAGAGGGAATCCTGGTGATTCTTCCAGCAGGGTTATCTCATATATGAAGGCTCGGTGTATGGTCGAGAAGGGGTGTTTAGCCTATTTGGCCTATGTTCGTGATGCTAGTGCCGAGGTTCTTTCTATGGAGTTTATGCCCATTGTCCGTGAGTTTCCAAAGGTGCTTCCTGCAGACATGCCGAGTATGCCACCCGACATGGATATTGACTTTTGCATTGATTTGGCTCCGGGCACTCAACTCAATTCTATTCCATCATATCGTATGGCCCTGCCAGAGTTGAAGGAGTTGAAAGAACAGTTGCAGGAGTTGCTTCATAAAGGCTCTATTAGGCCTAGTGTCTCGCCTTGGAGTGTGCCGATGTTGTTTGTTTAGAAGAAAGATGGGTTGATGAGGATGTACATACATTTTCGGCAGTTGAACAAGGTTACCATCAAGAATAAGTATCCGTTGACGAGGATTGATGATTTGTTTGATCAGCTTCAGGGTGCCAAGGTATTTTCTAAGATTTATTTGAGATCTGGCTACCATCAATTGAGGATTAGGGCATCCGATTTCCTTAAGAAAGATTTTTGCACTCGGTATGTGCATTATGAATTCTTAGTGATATTATTCGGGTTGACCAATTCCCCCGCAACTTTAATGGACTTGATTAACCGAGTGTTCAGGCCTTACTTGGATTCCTTCGTGATTGTCTTCATTGATGATATTATGATTTATTCCTGAAGACGGGAGGAGCATGATCAGCACCTTCGATTCGTTCTCCAGACTCTGAAGGACAGTAAGTTATATGCTAAGTTTTCGAAATGTGAGTTTTGGTTGAGTTCAGTTGCATTTCTAGGTCATGTTGTATCAGCAGATGGTATTCAGGTGAATCCTAAGAAGATTCAGCGGTCAAGGATTGGCCTTGACCCACATTAGCTACAGAGATCCGGAGTTTCTTAGGTTTGGCGGGATATTACCGTCGGTTTATGGAGGGGTTTTCGTCTATTGCAGCTCCGATGACCAGGTTGACTCGGAAGAGTGCCCAGTTCAGGTGGTCAGAGGAGTGTGAGGTGAGCTTCCAGAAGCTCAAGATAGCCTTGACTATGGCGCCGGTGTTGGTTTTGCCTACATGTTCAGGGCCATATATTGTGTATTGTGATGCATCTCAGGTTGGATTTGGTGCAGTGTTGATGAAGGATGGCAAAGTTATTGCGTATGCTTCACGTCAATTGAAGATCCACGAGAAAAATTATCCAGTTCATGATTTGGAGTTAGCAGCCATTGTCCACGCGCTGAAGATTTGGAGGCATTATCTGTATAGCATGTCATGTGAGGTGTTCACGAATCATAAGAGTTTGCAATATTTTTTAAGGTAGAAGATTTGAATTTGAGGCAGAGGAGGTGGTTGGAGCTGTTGAAAGACTATGACATCACCATCTTATATCACCTGGGGAAGGCCAATGTGGTAGCTGATGCTTTGAGTAGGAAGTCAGCCAGTATGGGAAGTCTTGCGTATATTCCGGTCGGGAAATACTGCTTCCTTTGGATGTTCATGCTTTAGCCAATCGGTTCATGAGATTAGATATTTCTGAGTCCGAACGTTTCTAGCTTATACAGTTGCTCGCTCTTCATTATTTAATCGTATTTGATATTTGCAATATGATGATCCTCATTTGTGTGTCCTTATGGACACGGTGCGGCACGGTGGTGCCAAGCAGGTTATAGTTGGTGATGATGGAGTTTTACGGATGCAGGGTCGTATTTGTGTTCCCAATGTGGATGGACTTCGTGAGTTGATTTTAGAAGAGGCCCATAGTTCCCGGTACTCTATTTATCCGGGAACCGCAAAGATGTATCAGGATTTGCGGCAACACTATTGGTGGAGGAGAAGGAAGAAGGATATTGTGGCATATGTACCTCGGTGTTTGAATTGTCAGCAGGTTAAGTACGAGCATCAGAGGCCTGGTGGATTGCTTCAGCATATTGAGATTTCTGAGTGGAAATGGGAGCGTATCACCAGGGTTTTCATTGTTGGGCTCTCACAGACTCAGAGGAAGTTCGATGCAATATGGGTTATTGATGATAGGCTGACCAAGTCAGCGCATTTCATTCCTATGGAAGTTTCATATTCTTCTAAGAGATTGGCAAAGGTCTACATTAGGGAGATTTTTCATCTTCATGGTGTGCCCGTGTCTATTATTTCTGACTGAGGTACGCAGTTTACCTTGCATTTCTGGAAGGTAGTTCGGCGTGAGTTGGGCACGAGGGTTGAATTGAGCACATCATTTCATCCTCTGACGGACGGACAGTCCGAGTGTACTATTCAGATTTTGGAGAATATAGTACGGTCCTGTTTCATTGACTTTGGAGGTTCTTGGGATCAGTTCTTTCCATTAGCTGAGTTTACCTACAACAACAGCTATCAATCGAGCGTACAGATGGCTCCTTTTGAAGCATTATATGGTAGATGATGTCGGTGGCTTGTGGGATGGTTTGAGCCGGGAGAGGCTCGGTTGTTTGGTACGGACTTAGTGCAGGATGCCTTGGATAAGGTTAACATCATCCAGGATAGACATCGTACAACTCAGTCCATGTAGAAGAGTTATGCTGACCGCAGAGTTCGCTATGTGGCATTCATGGTCAAGAGCGGTTGTTGCTTTGGGTGTCGCCCATAAAGGGCGTGATAAGATTTGGGAAAAAGGGCAAGCTGATCCCTACGTACATTGGCTAGTTTGAGATCCTCGGTAGAGTGGGAGAGGTGGCTTACAGACTTGCGTTTCCACCGAATTTATCAGCTGTGCATCCAGTGTTTCATTTGTCTATGCTTCGGAAGTATCACGGCGATCCAGCCCAAGCGTTAAACTTCAGCAGTGTCCAGTTGGACAAGGATTTGACCTATGAGGAGGAGCCGGTAGTGAGGTCAGCCTGCCGAGGCAGCTACCTCGGTGTTTGAGTCCGATATCCGGAGCCGGTATCCCCAACTTTTCCCCTATTCAGGTAGTTTTCTATGTTCCTTCGAGGACGAACGTTTGTTTTAGAGGTGGAGAATGTGATAACCCAGAATCTCATCTCCTGTTTTACAAGTCAAAACTATGTCCCGAGGCCTTGAAAACCTCCTTTTATCTCACCTCATTTTGTGTGCGTAGTCAGGGCGTATATCCGGAAAGCTTTTATATGAAAAACTGAGAAAAATGCTAATTTTTCCTTTAAAATTAAATTTAAGTTGACTTCGTTCAACATTATGGGTAAACGGACTCGAACTCGTGATTTGAAGGTCTCAAAGGGTCCGTAGGAAAATATGGGACTTGGGCGTTTTCTCGGAATTGAATTCTGAGGTCCCAAGCCCGATAAATGAATTTTTAAAAGAAATTATTTTACTGAAATTATAAGAGTTCTTGGAAATTTGCTTATATTTTAAATTGATGGTATAAGGCCCGTATTTTGGTTCCGGAGACCGGTACAGGTTGAATATAGTATTTGAGTGATGCATGTAAAATTTGGTATGAAACGGAGGTCATTTGACTTGATTTGGACCCGTAGTTGTGAAAATTGAAACTTTGAAAGTTCTCTAGATTTTCCTTTGATTTAATGATAAATTCGTTGTTTAAGATGTTATTTTGGCGACTTGATCGAACGAGTAAGTCCGTAGGATGTTTTTGGGGTTGGGTGCATGTTTGGGTTGGAGCCCTTAGGGCTCGGATATGTTTCGGATAGGTGTTGGAGTGGTTTGGACTTTGAAAAATCTTGTGTAATTGTTGTATCTGGTGTCTGGTACTTTGTGCTATGCGAACGCATGGTCACCCACGCGAACGTGAAGGGTAAAAAGGGCTAGGGGTGGGGGTGAGTTTGTTCTATGTGAACTCATAGGTCGAGGTGCGAATGCGGAGCAATGGGAGGCTGCCCTATGCGAACGCCACCCCTTGTACGCGAACGCATAGCTTAGGAGGGGGTTGGTCAGGAAACTTAGGACAACCCTATGCGAATGCGGCCAAAGGCACGCGATCGCGAAGGTTAATGGGGGGCAGTGCTATGCGAACGCAGCAGACCCCATTTTCATATTTTCTTCAATAGAATTCGACTGTGGGTGATTTTTGAAGAGGGATTTCATCACCAAATCATAGGTTGATGTTTCTAATCTCATTTTCTTCATTTCCATTAACACTCATTAGATTATTCGGCCAAAATCTTGTTCTATAAGGGTAGAAAGTTAGGGATTTTAGGAGAATTAGGGAATTTACAAATTTGGGAATTTGACCTCGATTTGAGATCGGATACCGAAACTAATTATATATTCGGGCTCGTGGGTGTATGGGTTTTCAGGTTTTCGTCCGAACCTCGTGTTTTGACCAAGCGGGCCTGGGGTCAATTTTTGTCTTTTTGGGACGAATGATAGAAAACTCATCATTAAGCATTGGGTTGGATTATTTAGCATTTATTGATATTATTAAGCTAATTATCTCTAGATACGATTGAATTGGAGGCGAATTCTAAAGGGGAGGCGGTAATTGAGGCTTGAGTTGGTTGTGGAATTCGAGGTAAGTGTTTGGCTTAACCTTCCCTAGAGGGAATAAGTATTGTGTCTTATTTGCTACGTGTTAGTATGATGTGCAACATATAGCTGTGGTGACGAGTATCTAAACGTTAGTGTCAAGCATGTCGTGAGTCGAATATTGTGACTTATGTGATTTTATCATCAAACATTACTTGAGTTTAATTTGGTAATTATCCATGTTGGTGGTATTTCTTTGGTATTGATCACTGTTGAATGTTAGTTCAAGTTAACAATTACTACGTCGAGTTAAGAAACTAAGTGAGATTGGTTATAGTTGTTTCCCTTGCTGGGATGATATTGATTCTACTGTTGGCTCCATTGCCGGGACGTTTCTATTGATTTATTGTGAAGATGAGAGTAAGAGAACGAAGACTGATGCCGTGCATTCTATTTATTAATTTGTGAGGATGAGAGTGAAAGCACGAAGGGTTATGCCGTTCCGTATTGTGATATTAAAAGCACGAAGGGTGATGTCGTGCCATTTCTATTGATTTATTGTGAGGATGAGAGTAAAAGCACAAAGCGTGATGCCGTGCATTCTATTTATTATTTGGTGAGGATGAGAGTAAAATCACGAAGGGTGATGTCGTGCACTTGTTTTTGTGATGTTACGTCTGTTGTTTAAATTGATATCTAATTTCTTGCTTTACTGCTTATCTCTGTTGGCTGATATTTCCTCCCCTCATCATGTTCCCCTTTCCTTGTGCTTAGCTGCTTAATTCTTGTTGTTATTATTTTCTTCGTATATGATTAAAATGCACAGATTTAGTTGGTTTTCGTGTCCTAGCCTCGTCACTACTTCGGGAAGGTTAGTCTCTACACTTACTTAGTACATGGGGTCGATTGTACTGATGCTACACTCTGCACTTTTGTACAAATCCCGATAAAGGACCCTATAGACCTTAGAGTGAGAATGCCGCCTTTAGTCTATTGGGAGATTCCAAGGTAGTTCTGCAGGCGTCCGCAGGCCTTGGCGTCTCCTCCTACTTTATTTCCATTATATTCTTCTTATTTCTGAGACAGATGTATTTATTTTGTTAAGACCTTTATATATAGTATTCATAGGCAGTCCGTGAAGTTGTGAGACAAAATTCTGGGTTTAGTATTTTGTTTTTCGTAATGGCATTTAATGAAGATGTTAGACTTTGTTTTCTTCTGCACTTTTATTTCTGCTGATTTGTACATCACATGTTATCTGTTAAAATTAAATAAATAAGGTAAATAAATATTAACACTGGCTTGCCTAGCGGATCAATGTTAGGTGACATCACGGTCCCGACGGTGGGATATTTGGATTGTGACAATTAAGTTCTGGAACATGTTGGTGTCATTGGACGGGGTCCCGAGGGCTTCGGGTGGATTCCGGGTGGTTAACGGATCAAATTTGGTGTTTGAGAAAGGGCTTAAACATCTGGTGTCTGGTGCGATCACACCTGCGCAATAAGGGCCGCATGTGCGAGAGTCGCGGGTACGGCGTATGGCTAGCAGATGCGAGATTTGGATGGAGCTGGGGAAGCCACAGGTGCGGGTGCTTGGGCGCACCTGCGGGCGCAGGTGCGAGGCTGGAGGCCGCAGGTGCGAAGGTCGGGGCTGCGCAGTGTGTTATTTTAAACCGAGGTCTTGTCTCATTTGCACTTCATTTCTTCCAAGGAAGGCGATTTTGGAGCAATTTTGGAGTGGCATTTTCGGCATCCTCCATAAGGTAAGTGATCTATTCCCATTTTGGGTTAAATATTTGGATTATACATGGATTAGACATGAGAATTTATGGAAATTTGGGATTTTTGAACAAAGGCTTAGAATTTGTATTTTTTTGATTTTACCACGAACTTGGGCATGCAATTGAAAGAGGATTATATATTTGAGTTCGTAAAGTTATGGGTAATCTTTATCTTTGAAAAAAATTTGGAAACGCGGATTTGGAAATTTATATAAATTGAATTGTTATAAGTATTAGACTATATTTTCATTGGTTTTCTCGTTATTTGAATAGTTTTGGGGCGTTGTGCATCAATTTAAATCATCGGAAGAGCTTGGAAGCTGGTTATGAATCTTCGGAGCGAGGTAATTCTCCTTTCTAACATTATAAAAGGGAATTGTCCCCATAGGTTAAATAATAAAATATGTGCTACTCTGTATGGGGGCTACGTACGTACAAGGTGACGAGAGTCCGTGCGTAGCTACTATTCTGCTTATGACCGGGTAGTCTAGGACACAAAAGCATGTTTTATTTGCCGTACTTGTAACTTTACTGATGAATTTAAAGATTTTTAAACCTTAAAGATCTTGGAAAACGAATTACTAGAAAAGATTTAAATACTATCTTCGTGACCATTAAAAGAGAAATTGTCATTTTCTTGGGTAGTTGTTTTACCGATGTAGTCGGGGTGGACTGTTTGAATGTGTATGATTATGTGTGACCGCTTCGTAATTTATATTACATGAGCGAGGTTATTTCTTCCACTACTCTCATGGGAGCGGGGCGTACGCCACCACAGGTTAATAGATGCATCTATGGTTCGCTCCATTCGACCCTTCAACAGTGCAAAGTTTAGATTTATGTTGGTTCGGGCCGTTCGACCCTCGGCATTTCCTGCGCATGATATTTGCTGGATACCATCTGTGATTTGAACTCTTTAATTTCCTTAAGATATGAGATGTTAGCTGAGATGACGGAAACTAGATTTATAAATTACGAAAGAAGTTGTCCTTTCCTGTTGTTATATTGTAACGACCCGGTCGATCGTTCTGTCAGATTAGCCCTGTTTCCCCCGTTTCTCCTTTATCATATTTTTCTTAGCCTATTTATGTTGGGTTGGGTCAGTTGGTTCGGATTCGTAGTGGTCGTGGTGATAATTGAGACACATAGTCTCTTAAATTAGCTTAATAGTTGAAAAGTACAGCTGGGAGTTGACTTTGGTAAACGACCTTGGAATGCAGATTTTATGGCTCGTATAGATTCGTTAGGTGATTTGGAACTTAGGATTGTGTTTGAAATGAAGTTTTGATATCCGATGTAGAATTAGGCTTGAATTTGAGAAAGTTAGTTTTTTGACGATTTTCGGTCGGCAATGGAAAATAGGCTATTGGGCTCATAATGGAAGTCCAACAGTTGGAGCAGGTTTGTAATGTCATTTTGGATATGTGTGAAAATTTTCATGTCAATCGGATGTGTTTTGGTTGGTTTCAGCATCATTGGCGAAATTTAGAAGTCTCAAAGTTTATATGTTTGAATTTGATATAATTTTGGTGTTTTCATGTTGTTTTTGGTGTTACTAATGCTCGACTAAGTTTGAATGATGCTATGGGGTGTGTTGGTATGTTTGGTTGGGTTATCGAGGGGCTCGGGATTGATTTCGGATGGTTAGCGGAGGTTCGGACTTAGGAAATTTGAAGCATATAGCTGTTGGTGTGGCCGCACCTGTTGATGGACAGCCGCAAGTGCGACGCCGCAGGTGCGAAATGGGCCAGACAGGAGGAATCCGCAGGTGCGAAGAACTATACGCACCTCCGACGCCGCAGGTGCGAGAATTGGACTATTAGTGGTATTTCGCACGTGCGCACTAGGGACAGTAGGTGCGGGTCCGCAGGTGTGAGGAAAGATCCGCAAGTGCAGATTAACTGGGCAGAACAGTATAAAAGAGTGCCTCCGCGAAATTTTTGTTATTCTTCCATTGTTGCATGAGGGTGAAGCTTTCTTGAGAGCAAATTGAAAAAAGAATTTGAGGGTCTTCAGTGGAGGTAAGTTCCCGGATTATAAAAGTCGTTTCTATTCTATTTTTTTCGGATTAAGCATTTAATTTGAAGAACTAAAGTAGAAAAAAGTTTGTAAAAATGGGAGGATGTTTGGAAAAATCTTTTGGTGATTTGGTAGGCAATTGAAATCCGATTGTGGTGTTCTTGGTATGTGTAGAATCGTGGGAGGACGAGGTTTATAGTGATGTATATTTTATCGAATTCCGATACTTGGGCCCAGCGCTCGGGTTTGGCCGAATTTCGTATAAATTGATAGTTTTCGATTGGGTTTTGTTAATCTTGTTTTGGTTAGATTCAGAGCAATCGGGAGCCAATTTGAGGGGCAAGAGCATCGTAGATTAGTATTGTGGCTCGGTAGAGGTAAGTAATGGTTATAAATCTTGTCCTCAGGGTATGAAACCCCATACTTCATATTTCTCACTATTTTTAGCATGGCGCACATGTTGAATGACGAGTATGTGGCGCGCACTGATTTTTTGATTGGGCTTGGTCCTCTCCGCGGAAACTATTGAGTTTCGTATTTCACTCTAATCATATTGTAAACTGTGTTATAAAGACTATTGCTATATTTGGGCTATACGCCATGTTTGGGCCTCGTGCTGACTTTCCCCTTTGGGCTTTTTACTGCTATTTCCTCACCCTTGATTTATGATTTACACTCACTCATATTGCGCTTAACTGTTTTTGAAACACTGCCTGATATACACTATTTTGAGATTTAAAAATGATGTTTTGGGTCGAGTACCCCGTTCTACTGATACGCAGGAGGGGCTTTTGAGAGGTTCTAAATGAGTGAGGCCGAGGGCCTGAATGTGAGGATATCATACGCCACGAGGTGGCTTGATATTAGCACTTGGGCCGAAGGAGACTCTCCGGAGTCTGTACACACCCCCAGTGAGCGCATGTACCTGATGGGTGCGAGTGTTGAGTGCCGAGTGATGAGTGATTGGGAGGCATGACTGACAATGAGGTTTCCCGAGGGGCTGATATTGAGTGGATGTGAGGTGCCGAGTGATGTTCTGCCCGAGGGGCCATTTATGATTCATGTTTTCTCCCAAGGGGCTACTTATGATTTATTTCATTTTACACTAAATCCTTCGGTTATTTTAATTCCTGAAATTGTTGGAAAACACATTTTTCAAAGGATTTTTCTGAAGTTGGTTTCAAGGCATGATCATTTCATATATATTTATGTATATACTATTGGAAATAAAGGTTGTGCATACTGTGAACTGATGATATTGATTTTTATGTGTTTCTCGCCGCTTAGACTTGATTTATTTTCATTACTACTGAGTTGGCGTACTCACATTACTCCCTGCACCCCTTTGTGCAGATGCAGGTGCTGATACTGCGCGTTAGCCATCTATTCCGTGCGGAGCTGGAGTTCGGGATATAGAGGTAGTTGTTCAGCGTCCGCAACATCTCTGTTTTCCCTTCTTTTTTTGTATCTAACTATTCGTTCGCATGTTTTGAATTATAATAGTAGACTTGTTGGTATATTTCTTAAATTCTTATGACATGTTGACTCCGGATTTTGGGGATGGTTTAGACTATTTAGCTATTTATTTTGCCTAATGAATTCAGAAATTCTGTATACTTTATGAAATGTTGAAAATGTTTGGGATTTTAGAAAGAAATATAATTATGTGATTATTGGCTAGCCTAGTTCCACGATAGGCGCCATCATGGCCGGTTTAGGATTTTGGGTCGTGACATATATGTTGATTGATAATAACATCCATGTTTGACATCACACTTGATTATATTACTTTGACCTCTACTAAGTGTCAAAGTCGACCTCTCGTCACTACCTCTTTTAGGTTAGGCGGGACACCTATTGGGTACACGTTGTTTTTGTACTCATGCTACACTTGTTGTGCATTTTGTTGCACAGGTACATGTATATCTAGTGGATCCACTTGGCACCGTGGCATGGTTGATACGTGGACTTAGGTGAGCTGCACCTCTCAAGACGACCCGCAGTCAACAGAGTCTCCTTTAGTGTATTGAGTTGTACTTTCTTTACTGTCCCATTTCTATTCTGGACGATTGTTGTATTTCATTTGATTTCTCTTAGAAATTGCTCATGCACTTGTGACACTAGGTTGTGAGATGATTTTTGGATTTATTTGCTTATTGAATTGTTAAAACATTGTTATTCTCAGTAAATTTTACTGATTTTTTAAATAATGAAATAAAAAGTAACGATTTCAAAATACTAAAATGAGAATTTAATTAATTATTTTATGTTTGCTTACCTGACAGCGGTGCCTGGCGCCATCACGACCTTTAATGAATATGGGATCGTGACAACGTAGTATCACAGCACTAGGTTCCCTTAGGTTTCACGAGTCATGAGCAAGTCTAGTAGAATCTTGTGGATCGATACGGAGACGTCTGTAATTATCTCTGAGAGGCTACAGGGCTGTTAGGAGTACTTCCCTTCTTGATTCCTCATCGTGCGATTTGATTACTTTGAGGCTTATGCCGACGTCTTTTCCTACTAAATCTTACGCGTCACGAAAGGCTTGCTATAAGTCGGGAATTTGAGGAATTTTAATGGTACTATAGATGAGGTACGGGATGTTTCTCCCTGCTTAGTTGTTGGGCTATTGTCGTTGCCTTGTGGAAGGATATTTTGTCATTTCAGCTCGGTAGCTGCACTTTTGAGAGCTTTGAGGCTATGCGCAAATTTGCTATGATGCTTATGATTGGTTATCACACGGTATTAATGTGATGGTAGGATGCTTGCCCATATGTCGGGGCAACGAATGACTTGAAAGGAGGTCTTCTCAGAGCGGGATTCTGAGATTTCAGTATTTTAATTCTTGCGTAGGAAATACAATTGGACTATAAATGATCAGGTTCGGGTTGATAGATTAATGAGATTGGGTGTTTTCACGTGAGGTGGAATATTCATCTGTGATGTGGTATCGTCGTCTTTGATCGAATAGAATGTGTTAAGTTCGCCAGTGCTACGGTTTCTTCGGTTGCATTGGGTCAGAGTATTATGAAGTAGTATTGAAGAAGCGACTATCAGAGATCGCGATGTCTGGTGGTTTAGGATCGGACCAGTGTTTTCAATGTTGACGGCTCGAGAAAGATGATTTTCGAAAAGGTTAAGGTGGTAGAGACCTGTTGGTTCAAGTAATACGGAGATAGATATTGGTATAAGGCAACAACTAGGCATCATACGATGACAAAAGACATGTGGAAAGTGTCAGGCAATGGTTAAATTACTAGAAGGCCGGGTGTAAGAAACGAAAGTCAAGTAGTTTCTTAAATTTGTGAGTTTGACTAAAGTGTGAGAGTGGCAGTGTAGCATATGAGTTATGTGGTAAGATAGATTCATAGCTTGAGGAAAATATTGGAGTGATGTGAGAGTTATAGTGGACGGTGATTGGGTCCACGGGCTTAAATTGGAATGTTGGCTACTACGACGGGAGATTGGATGCAAGAAGGAGTGCTTGATAAGAAGAAGGATGCAATGAAACTTTGAATTGGAAGACATGGCCGCACATTTAGTGGATGTCCATAAGAAGTGAACGGACTGGTGCAGTTGGTGAATGAGAACATGCTTGTGATGGGGTATCGAGGCCATAGTGATTGTTCTCCGTGAAGCGACGTTGGAGGATGTCGGCATGTAATTTCCAAAAGTGGGTTATCTCCTGTGAGCATATTAGCGGTCGTGTGGTTGGAAAAGTTTCTGCGAGGAAATTCTATTGCCTATTTAGTAAGACGTCGAATCTGAGAATGTGGTTAATGACTCAGAGTGTTTGTGAAATGCCAACAGAAGGATTTCGAGGAGTTTGAAGAGTTGGTGGTGCAAAATCATGTGAACATCTAAGAAAGAATCTTGGTGGGTTCCAGAGTTGTGTAATAGTAGGTTCAAGCAAAGTGGGAGAGTCCCACCGCCTACAATTGGGTTGCATGGTTATCTACAGATAATATTCTGGTTATCGACATATTAGTGGGTTATTACAGCTAAGGGAAGAAGAGAGGAGTGGTAATTGAGCATAGGATTTCTTAAATGTGTGCAAAGGTTGGCCTTATTGAATCAGGTTTAGGCTTTGGAAAGATTCAGTATTTAGGCTTAGTATAGAGGTAATTTACAAGGTATGTGATTCAGCCGGGTGCTTATTCAAGATGGGTTTTCAGGTGCCAGCGAAGCCGTGGAGTGAATTATGCTCAGGACCCAGCCAGAGTGGGTGACTCTCAACAACAGTCCTAGTAAATTTGAGGGTTAGAATGTGGTGTCTAAGTATTTCAAGCCCACAGTATGGTTAAGAATCGAGCTTTTGCAACGGAATTATGGGAAAAAGAAAATTGGTTGGACTGTTCTACGTTATATTTGGCGTGAAGAGGAGAATTTGGGTTCATAGAAGAGAGAAATGACTTCGGGTTCATAGAAGGGTTATAAGAATTGGTATGCCAGTCGAAGAAGTGAATGTGCGTGCAAGGAGAGTATGAAACGGTTCATTGGTCTGGAGACAAAGTAGTCTCGTACAATGGAATCACTCGAAGTGAGTGTGAAATTAGTTGCTATGTGTTGATTTGGAGTCATCTCCATCCCTAAGGTGAGTGAGAATTGGATTAAGGTATAAGACAGGTCGTGTTATATTAGCTTATGAAAGGTTTAATTGAATCTCACTGCGGTATTGTGGCGGTGTTAGCGTGTGGGCATTGTTAGTTATTGTTTATCTTGATCTATGGCTTGAGAAAAGTGGGGGAGGTCTATTGTTGATAAGTTGAGTGTGCGTCTAAGTGTCGTATCAGTTTTAGTTGGAGGTATACAGGTGAAATGGTTATGTCCTGCAGAAGTGGAGTTTGGGAGTGATGCGAGTAATGGAAATTTGGAAAAGGTGGATGGTTAGCCATGGTGAAATTTGCATATTGACGGCAGTGATCAACTCCCTTAGCGTGATTAGTTATGCATATGATTGGTGGCGATGCACGCGAGTGCCCGATGGCCACCATAATAGATTTTATTTGGAGGCATCCAAGTACTATGGCATGTTATGTGTAGGTGGATCCCGGAAGGATTATGCTGGTATGGACTATTACTTGAGGATTTGCATGTTTTATGATTAGAAGAATTCACTCGTGTGATGTTATGGTTCTGGTGAACTGAGTTAAGTAAAAGGTTTCCATATGATGAAGTGTCCACCCTAATAGTGGTTCAAGAGGTACGATGATATTCTTGCGCTATCGCATATTGGCATGTTAGGTACAGTGAGCGGTACGAAATTTGAAAGTAAGGATAAAAGTTGCGGTTCGGTGTGGACAAGGATGTCATGAGCTCGGATAAGTAAGAAAAAGGGATTTTGATGTTTAGAGTAAGTTGGTATTGTCTTCAGCATCACCTGAGATCGGTGGTTGTGAAAGAGGCTTTACATACTGGTTATGAAATCTTGAATTGCTTTACAACATTACGATGGTCGGTAGTGTGAATGTGCAGACTTTTTACCTCGTGTGGAAGGTCGTGGGAGCGTGACCACGGGAATATTGTATGAGTGTGACATGTAGTCACTTAGTTGATTGAAGGTTTTAACCAAGTATGAAGGATGTGGTAAGATGGCTTGTTTGAGAGTTTATGCCTGGAGGGCGCTCGGTTCATTTGGTTGTGGATTTTGGGAGTTTTCTCCGACTATGAAGGTTATTCTTGCGCGTTATGAGAAGAAGTGGGTTATTATGGACCTAGATAAGGGTATTATCCTAGTTCGATGCGATTAGAATCGTCTTGAGATCAATGGAGGGATTTAAATATGATTATGGCTCCATACGAGTCAGATGTGTTCATTTCAGTATAGCTTCTCATGGAGGGGTATTAGAACATTAGTTGATGCTCCATCTTCGTCCATTTCATGTAATATTATCTTGTGCCACATGAGATGTGAAACAACTTGATAATTTCCTTTGTGTTGAGATTCCGTGTAGAGATGATCTTATGTGAGCAGGATAGCTCTTGGGATTCAGATTATATATCGCACCTCAGTTGTCTTGAGTTTTGTAGCATATGGCTCTATTAGTATCCCCGGGATGGTATTATGCACTTAGCGTCCTTATGACAGATATTCAATATTTTGTGGTAATGAGCAATTTAGCTCGGTGTGTATCTCCGTGTGTGAATTTTATGTGTGGATTGGGTGGAATGCCGCTACAGGTATGTTATATGGATAGGGTTGCACGCCGCAACAGTGTGATGTTGAGTACGGTTCTCTATATTCTATTTTATGTGTTTTGCTTCCTATTTTCTGAGTCACGTTCATATAAGTTATGTGAGTTGAGTAGTCCTTTCCTGGGTCATTTCATTATGTATCACGTTCGAGTTGTTGCCTATTGGCGCATTGTGGCATCAGGGGATTCTGGTAGAAATCTTGGGTGGTTTATTGCTTGGGTAGTTCATACTGAGCGAGACGAGATTACTGGATCAGGGATCAGTGAAATAAGATTATGTGAAGCATATTAAAAAACAAATACCATTATTTGGTTCATAATGGGGTGATGATTCTAGTCAAGAGGAGAGATTCAATGAATTGTTAACTCTGCAGTTGGTTATGAATTTCTACATATCTCTTCCGTCGTGGCGGTATTGTAAGAGGTAGAAGAGGACCAACATATGTGTCATGGGGGCATTGTGAAGACCAGATTCAAAGAATATTAACTATTATGAGCAGATAGTGTTATTGTGGGCATGTGAAGGGTGTGGTTCATGGTGTGAATTCCGCAAAGGTATGCACTCATGTTTTGGTACATCGTGTAGTGATTGATATGGTTTTCGTATATTGGAAGCAGGCCTGGTAGGGATTTTCGGATGTTGGAATTGAGCTCTAAGGCCAATTTGGCCAAGTAAAAAAGGGAGAAATCTTCATATTTATTCAAGAAAATGTGCACAACTGGGTTGTGGTAGCACGGGTAGGTGCACGAGGTGTTAAAAAGTAATTTCAGACAACTCCAGACTAATTATTAGAATGTTCGAGGACGAACATATGTTTAAGTGGGAGAGAATGTAATGACCCGACCCTTCGTTTTGAGATCTAATGCGTCGTTTGGCGGTTTCAGGCCATGTGCAGCTTCATTTCAAGTATTATGACTTATAGGTGTTGTCGAAATTGAATTTCAGGAAGTCCGAAGTTGAATTGGAAAGAAAATTCTCATTTCGGAAGCCTTAAGTTGGAAGAATTGACTGAGATTGGATTTTTGAGTAAACGACCTTAGAATCAGGATTTGAAGGTTCCAGCCGGTTCGTATGATGATTTCGGACTTGGGCGTCTTCGGATCGGGTTTTGGATGACCCGGGAGCGTTTCGTCGTATATTGTGGAAGTTAGCACTTTAGAAAAATTTCATAAGTATGGGTTGAAGTGCATTTTAGTGATATTGATGTCCGTTTGGGATTCTGGGTGTAGGAATAGTTGTGTATGGTGATTCTGGTGTTGGGAGCGAGACCGAAAGTTGAAGGTTTAAGAAGTCCGATCGAAAGTTGGAATTTTGATATCAGGGTCGGATTCTGATTCCGAAAGTTGGAGGAGGTCCGTAATGTTGAATGTGACTTGTGTGTAAAATTTGGATTCAATCGGGCGTGATTTGATAGGTTTCGGCATCGAATGTTGAAGTTTGAAGTTCTAAGTTCATTAAGCATGAATCGGGTTGCGATTAGCGATTTTGATGTTGTTTGAGGAGATTTGAGGCCTCAAGCAGGATTTTGGGTGATTAATGGATCGAATTTGGAGTTTTAGAAAGGGCTGAAGCATCTGGTGTATGTTACCATCGCACCTACGCAATAAGGGCCGGAGGTGCGAAAGTCACGGGTGCGGTGTATGGCTCGCAGATGCGAGATTTGGCTGGAGCTGGGAAAGCTGCAGGTGCGGGTGCTTAGGCGCACCTGTGCATGATATTTGCTGGATACTATCTGTGATTTGAACTCTTTAATTTCCTTAAGATATAAGTTGTTAGCCGGGATGACAAAAACTGGGATTTATAACTTATGGAAGTAGTTTTCCTTTCGTGCCGTTATATGTTTTTTGATAATAACATCCAGTAATTTGACCTATCGTAAGTGTCAAAGTCGACCTACCGTCACTACCTCTTCGAGGTTAGGCGGGATACTTACTGGGTACACGTTGTTTTCATATTCATGATATACTTATTGTGAATTTTGTTGCACAGGTACATGTATATCTAGTGTCCCCACTTGGCTCCTTGGAATGGTTAATATGGGGACTTAGGTGAGCTACACCTCTCGAGACGATTTGCAGCCAACAGAGTCTCCTTCAGAGTATTGAGTTGTAGTTTCTTTACTGTCCCATTTGTATTCTGGAAGGTTGTTGTATTTCATTTGATTTTTCTTAGAAATTGCTCATGCACTTGAGACACCGAGTTCTGTGATGATATTGGTATGTATTTGCTAATTGAAAGTTTTGAAACATCGTTATTTACTCAGTAAATTTTATTTCTTTTTTATAATGAAATGAAAAGTAATGATTTCAAAATACTAAAATGAGAATTTAATTAACTATTTTATGTTGGCTTGCCTAACAGGTGGTGTCCGGCGCCATCACGACCTTTAATTAATATGGGATCGTGACATAACAAAGGAAAGTCATGAAAACCTTGAGGTTTATAACCAAAAGGAAAAGAAAGAAATAATAATTCTTCTAGAACAGTCCGACTTTAAACTGAAGGATAATACATGGTAGCTTATGACTCGGTATTTAGATATAGTGTCATATGCTATTCGTGCTTATAAATACAGGATGCATTATGAGATAATACTCTCAACTACAGGATCAGCTGAAATTCTACACTTCTATCCTGAAAATACCAAGAAGACTTACAGTTTTTTTCTAAAATAATTATCAAGAAGGTATTACCCTCAGATGAATGAAGAAGTAATACCTAAAAGGATAGAGAATAGACTCATCAGGACCAAAAAGTCGCAGTTAAATTTAACTACTTGGACTACGTGGAAAGTTTTAATAAAACACTTCTCCACAAAAATCCTAATAGGAAACATTCTTGGTTCATTAAAATCGGTTCTAATGTTCAGCCAAAAAATTCTAAACTGGTTTTTTAAATGGTGGAAGTCATATGGTCCATCATTAGAAATACTTCCTCCGATATTTAAGAGTTTATATACTCAATGGATAGATATATCTCCCAAAATTAGTTCTATTCAAAAAGATAATATCTTTTTTGATGGCATAACTGCCATGTATTTTTTTCATAGAATTCTCAATTCCCTTGATAATGAAATAGAATGTACAAGTTGGTTATACCAACGAAGGGATTCTAGGTCTCTACGGAATTGTTTAAACTAAGTTTTGGAGTAAAATACTCCAATCAGACCAACGGGGGAAATTGATTGGTGAAGAGTTAATCCAACAAATCCGACAATAAACTGAAGACTATAACAAAAAGGAGGTAAAAAAAGTTGCAGTGGATGAATTAACTCCATTTCAACAGGTTACTAAAAAGCTTCAAATGAAGAAAGAAGCAGTTTCCGAAAGAGAAATTCTTGCGTCATATTTTGTAGAAATAAAGAAAGATTTGGCACAGAAATAAGTGATTATATATCAATGACCTCCATTGGTAATACTTCTGATGAAGAAGCATGTATAGATGGAGGAGAAGCTCAAAAAAGTCAAAACACAGACGTTAATATTGAAGAAATTGAAGAATTCCTTGCAAAAATGAAGGAAAGTGGGGAAGAATTTTTTGTGAAAAAATGACAGGGGAAAAGACAAAATATGAATTATTGAAGGTCCCACAGACCAATTACAGGGGTAATAAAGCCAAGCTTTAATAAAGAGATGCACCCCTCCATTACTGAAGGGAATCTACCTTTATAAAGTAGTTTGTCTGTTTATAATAATGTTGTTTTTACTTTCTTGAATTTTGTATTCTTATTTTATCTTTTTCGGCAGTCTAAATAATTATGTCGACCATTAGATCTTTTTATTTTTAGACCTGATCCATTATATAAGGATCTTCATTCTTTAGTGAAGGCATGCATTGGCCAGAATATTAGCAAACACTCTCCCTTCTATAACTTCTCTAGTCTTGTAAAAACTCTCTGTAAACCTTGTTACAAAAATAAGAAAAGACCACTTTGCCACAATCCCGGAGGTCTCAGTTATTTACATTTTTTTTTATTTTATAATCTTATTACTATTACTTAGCCTAAATGATAGGTTAAAGATCTGAGTGTTAGACTTAGTCATCATAGTTTATTTACAAGCATGTTTTGTTCTTAAATTATACTGTATTACACCAATGAGGCTATGGATTGGAACTATATAGCCGAGGCAGTTACTGGTTTTAATATTAAACCCGGGTTAGGGCAACTTAACCGGTGGTCCTCATTTTGACCCATTTTAGTCAAGATGGACGTTGAAGGGTTGTGATGAGGACTGTGGTTTAGGGGTTACTATATAATATAGTACCGGCCAGGACTGGTGTTCTTATAATTTATTCCCTGAAGCTCCGTTGGAAGCGATCCGGTAGAAATTTGGTATCATACGTACGTACATACATACATACATACATACATATATATATATATGTGTGTGTGTGTATATATATATTTCACGACCCGAATTTCCCACCGTCGGGACCGTGATGGATCCTAACGTTGAACCCGCTAGGCAAGCCAACGTAAATATTCAATTTATCTTATTCCTTTATTATTACCAAATAGTATGCGAAAAGAGAACACTAACATAGATAGAAGTACAAAATGGAGCAAGGTATATAAACTCAATGTATGCCTTTACGAAATTTCACAAAAACCAATCCCAGAATTTTGGAGTCACAAGCTCACGGACTATCTATGAATATACATATAACGGTCTAAATGAAATAAGTACATCTTCTGAAAAAACTAGAACAGAACACAAAAGAAGTAGGAAGGGACGCCAAGGCCTGCGGACGCCTGCAAGACTACCTCGGGGTCTCTACTGGACTGAAGGCAGCAACCACGATCTACGGTACGTAGGGTCCTACACCGAGATCTACACAAAATGCAGAGTGTAGCTTTAGTACAACCCACCCCATGTATTGAGTAAGTGCCGAGCCTAACCTCGGCGAAGTAATGACGAGGCTAGGACACGACAACCAAAGTCAACCTGTGCAGTTTAGTAATATACGGAGAAAAATAATACAACGAGAAAAAAAACAGTTAAGCATAAGGGAAAAGGGGAACATACTAAGGGGAGGAAATATCAAATAATGGAAGTAATGAGGTAAGGCACAATTTAGATATCATATTAAGCAACAAAATAGTAATACGGAAACAAGTGCACGACATCACCCTTCGTGCTTTTACTCTCGTCCTCACCATCAGAATGAATATATTCGGCACGGCTTCACCCTTCGTGCTTTTACCTCACAATATCATGGCACGACATTATCCTTCATGCATTATCTCTTATATCATGGCATGACATCACCCTTCGTGTTTTTACAATCACAATATCGGCACGACATCACCCTTCGTGCATTAACACTCACTTAAAATATCATGCACGACATAACCCTTCTTTCTTTTACACTCTTCCTCACCCAAACACATCAATTGATAGCAATCCAACAAGGAACAAGTAACGAAGTAAGCATAAATAAAGCATAACATCATGGCAAGGGAGTCAACAGTGGAATTAGTACCATGCCGGCAAGGGTAAACAGCTATATCCAATATCACTTAGTACATAACTTCACATAAAAATCTTCAACTGAAAACTAATACTCAACACTATTCAATATCAAGGAATTTCCACCAACAAGAATAACTATACGGTGAAACCCAAATACTACTTACGAAAACCACATAAATCAAAATATTTGACTAATGGGCATGCTTGACACCAACGTATAGGTACTCATCACCTCGCATATACGTTGAACATGATACTTACACATAGTAATTAGGACACAACACCTATTCCTTCAGGCTAAGGTTAAGCCAAACACATACCTCATATTCCATAACCAAACTCAAGCCTCGATTACCACTTTCCCTTTTGAATTTGACTCTAATCCACCTGCATCTAGACATACTCAACTCAATAACATCAATAAATGCCAAACAATTACATCCAAACGCTTAATTATATGTTTTACATCATTCTTCCCAAAAAGTCAAAAATCGACCCCGTTCCCGCTTGGTCATAAGATGAGGTTTGGACCAGAACCCAATCACCCATTCACCCACGAGCCCGAATATGTAATTAGTTTCAAAATTCGACCTCAAAACGAGGTCTAAATTCTAATTATGCAAAAAGCCCTAACTCTACACAAATCCCCAATTTTCCACCCTTAAGAACATGATTTAGGCCTAGAAATATAATAGGTGTTAATGAAAAATAAAGAAAATGAGATTAAGAACAAAAACCTATGATTTGGTGATGAAACCCTTCTTCAAGAATAGCCCAAGGTCGGATTCTATGGAAGGAGATATGAAATTATGGCTATTTCCCATTTTTTATATTGTTTTAAACACCCGGACAGACCCTCCAGCGATCGCGAGAAGTCTGCAGCGTTCGCGGAGCATTGTGGAAAAAAGACCTATGCGATCGCGATAAGCTACCCGCATTCGCGATGGTCTATCCCCCGTGACCACTACGTTCACGGGCCTGGGACCGCGTTCGTGAAGAACAACATAAGGACTCCCACATCACCCCTCCATTACACTATGCGATCGCGATCGCGACCAAGACCCTATGTTCGCGTAGAATAAACCCCTAGACAGCCCAACTTGTGCACCGTGATCGCGTGGGTTGTACCGCGATCGCGAAGGGAAAATCCTAGGACACCAGAAACAACAACTCACACCAGAGTTTTTCTAAGTCCGAACACCCCTATGCCTATCTGAAACTAACCCGAGCCCTTGCGGCTCCAAGACAAACATGCACACTACCCCCAAAAAATCCTACGGACTTACTCGTGCGATCAAATCGCCAAATTAGCATCTTAAACAACGAATTTAGCATAGAAATCAAAGAAAAATCTCAAAACTGTCGAAGTTTTAAATTTTACAAATACAAGTCCGAATCACGTCAAACCACCTCCGTTTCATACCAAATTTTACAAACACAACTCAAATATCATATTGAACATGTACCTGGCTCCTGAACAAAAATACGGGCCTGATACCATAAATTTCAAATATAACCAAATCTCCAAGAAGTCTTATATTTTAAGTAAATCAATTTCATTCGAAAATTCATTTCTCAGGCTTGGGACCACGGAATTCGATTCCAGGCATACGCCCAAGTCCCATATTTTCCTACGGAGCCTCCGGGACCGTCGAATCACGGATCCATGTCAGTTTACCCAAAATGTTGACCGAAGTCAACTTAAATTCAATGTTAAGGCAAATTTAGCATTTTCCTCAGTTTTTCACATAGAAGCTTCCCGGATATACGCCCAGGCTGTGCATGCAAAAGGAGGTGAGATAAAATGAGGTTTTTTTAAGGGATCGGAACACAGTTTTGACTTATAAAACAAGGGATGAACTTTTGGTTCATCACATTATCCACCTCTAAAATAATCGTTCGTCCTTGAACGCACATAGAAAAGCACCTGAATCAGGGAAAAGATAGGGATAACGGAAGTATAACTCATTGATCTCAACTGAGGAACATGTCGGTCTAATATGGCTACTGACTCCTCCTCATAGGTCAAATTTTTGTCCTACTACTGCATCAATCCTTGTCCACTCAGGAATCTCAATCTGCTGCATCTATCCGCCAGGTGTCTGATGCTGGTATTTTACCTGTTGACAATTCAAGCACCGAGCTAGATATGCCACAATATCCTTCTTCATCCTCCTCCACAAATAATGGTGCTGCAAATCCTGGTACATCTTTGCGGCGCCCGGATGGATAGAATACCGAGAATATGGGCCTCCTCTAATATCAACTCACGAGGTCCATCCACATTGGGTACACAAATACGACCTTGCATCCATAAAACTCCATCATCACCAACTGTAACCTGCTTGGCATCCCCATGCCGAACAGTATCCCTAAGGACACACAAATGAGGATCATCATACTGCTGGTCTCGAATACGATCAAATAATAAAGAACGAGCAACTTTATAATCTCGAACACCGTCGGGCTCAGAAACATCCAATCTCATGAAACGATTAGCTAAATCCTGAATATCTAAAGCAAGCGGTCACACTCCGACTACCCATGCTGGCTGACTTCCTACTCATAGCATCGACCACCACATTGGCCTTCCCCGGATGATATCAGATGGTGATATCATAGTCTTTTAACAGCTCAAACAATCTCCTCTGCCTCAAATTCAACTCCTTTTGCTTGAGAAAATATTGCAAACTCTTGTGATCTGTGAACACCTCACAAGACACGCCATATAAATAATGCCTCCAAATCTTCATCGCGTGAACAATGGCTGCTAACTCCAAATCATGAACGAGATAATTCTTCTTGTGGATCTTCAATATACGTGAATCATATGCAATAACCTTACCTTCCTGCACCAAGTCCAACCCAAAATGCATGACAATACACAATATATGGACCTGAACATATGGGCAAAACCAACACCGGTGTCGTGGTCAAGGCTACCTTCAGCTTCTGAAAACTCACCTCACACTCATCTGAACACCAAAATTGGGCACCCTTCTGAATCAACCTAGTCATCGAGGCTGCAATAGATGAAAATCCTTCCACAAACCAACGATAGTAACCTGCTAAGCCAAAGAAACTTCGTATCTCTGTAGCTGACGTGGGTCTAGACCAATCCTTGACTGCTGAAATCCTCTTGGGATCCACATGGATACCCTCTACTGATACAACATGACCCAGGAATGCACCTCACTTTGGTTTTATATCACCTCATTTTACGTGCGTAGCCCGGTAAGCTTCAATGTGAAAAACTGAGGAAAATGCTAAATTGGTCTGAACATTGAATTTAAGTTGACCTCAGTCAATATTTTGGGTAAACGGACCCAGACCCATGATTCGACGGTCCTGGAGGGTAGGTAGGAAAATATGGGACTTAGGTGTATGTCCGGAATCGAATTTCGAGGTCCCAAGCTTGAGAAATGACTTTTTGAAATAAATTATTTTACTGAAAATATAAGAATTTTTGGAAATTTTGTTATAATTGAAGTTTATGGTATCAGGCCCGTATTTTTGTTTTAGTGCCTGGTACAGATTCAATATAATGTTTGAGTTGTGTCTGTAAAATTTGGTAAGAGACGGAGGTCATTTGACATGATTCCGACCCATAGTTGTGAAATTTGATACGTTCGAAGTTTTGGAAATTTTCTTTGATTTTAAAGCTAAATTCGTTGTTTAAGATGTTAATTTGGAGATTTGATCGCACGAGTAAGTCTGTAGGATATTTTTGAGGTTGTGTGCATGTTCGTTTAGGATCCCAAGGGCTCGAGTGAATTTTGGGTAGGTCGCGGGGTGTTTAAAGTTGAAGAATCACTGTTGGTGCACCAGTTTGGTGTGCCCACACATGCGAGCCTAGGGCCGCAGGAGCGGACACTCAGCCGCAGGTGCGGTCCAGCCCCAAGCCATCCCATTTCTGCACGTGTGACACTAGTTCTACAGAAGCGGTTCCGCAGATGCGGATGCACCTCCGCAGGTGCGGCCCCTAGTGGCATTGCCCATTTCCGCAGATTCGACCCAGGCACCGCAGGTGCAAGGGTTGGGCAGTGTGTTTAAGTTAGATGCTTCATCCGATTTCGTTTTCATTTCTTCAGCAAAATATGTTACCAAGGGTGATTTTTCTCAAGAGAGTTTCTTCCCAAATCATAGGTAAGTGACCCCTAACTAGTTTCCTTCAATTTTCTAATTATTTTCATCAAGTTTTATCAAGAATTCTAGGGTTTTAATGGTTGAAAATTGGGGATTTGGGTAGAGTTAGGGCTTTCTGAATTATTGGAATTTAGACCTCATTTCGAGGTCGGATTTAGAGATTAATTACATATTCAGGCTCGTGGGTTAATAGGTGGTCGGGTGTTTGTCCGAACCTCATGTTTTGACAAAGCTGGCCCAGGGTCGATTTTGACCTTTTTGGAAGAATGATGTAAAACCTATAATTAAGCGTTGGGTGGAATGTTTTGGGATTTATTGATGTTATTGAGTTGTATATGTCTAGATACAAGTGAATTTGAGGCAAATTCAAAAGGGAAAGCAGTAATTGAGGCTTGAGTTTGGTCGTGGAATTTTAGATAAGTGTTTGGCTTAACCTTAGCTTGAGGGAATATGTGTTGTGTCATAATTGCTATGTGTAAGTATCATGTTCAACGTATATGTGAGGTGACGAGTACCTATACGTTGGTGTCAAGCATGCTCGTGAGTCGAATATTGTGATTTGTGTGGTTTCTCATAAGTAATGTTTGAGTTTCACTTTATAGTTAACCTTGTTGGTGGAAATTCCTTGATATTGCGTAGTGTTGAGTATTAGTTTGCAGTTGATGATTTTTATGTGAAGTTATGTACTAAGTGAGATTGGATATAGTTGTTTACCCTTGCCAGGATGGTATAATTTCCACTGTTGACTCCCTTGTCGGGATGTTATGGTTTCTTTTTGTTTACTCCATTAATGTTCTATGTTGGATTGCTATCGTTTGATGTGTTTGGGTGAGGAAAAGTGCAAAAGCACGATGGGTGATGTCTTAAGTGAGATTTTGAGTGAATGTTAATGCACGAAGGGTGATGTCGTGCCAATATTGTGATTGTAAAAACACGAAGGGGGATGTCATGCCATGATATAAGAGATAATGCATGAAGGATAATGTCGTGCCATGATATTGTGAGGTAAAAGCACGAAGGGTGAAGCCTTGCCGAATATATTCATTCTGACGGTGAGGGAGAGAGTAAAAGCACGAAGGTTGATGCCATGCACTTGTTTTCGTATTACTATTTCGTTGCTTAAATTGATATCTAAATTGTGCCTTACCTTGTTATATCCATTATTTGAATATTCCTCCCCTCAGCATGTTTCCCCTTTTTCCCTTATGCTTAACTGTTTATTTCTCGTTGTATTATCTTTCTCTGTATACTATTAAACTGCACAGGTTGACTTTGGTTGTTGTGTCCTAGCCTCGTCACTACTTCACCGAGGTTAGGCTCGGCACTTACTCAGTACATGGGGTCGGTTGTACTGATTGTACAATCTGCAATTTTGTGCAGATCCTGACGTAGGATCCTACGGACCATAAATCGAGGTTGCTGCCTTCAGTCCAGTGGAGACTCCGAGGTAGTTCTGCAGGCGTTTGCAGGCCTTGTCATCCCTTCCTACTTCTTTGCATTCTGTTCTAGTTATTTCAGAAACAGATGTATTTATTTCACTCAGACCGTTATATGTATTATTCGTAGATAGTCCTTGAGTTTGTGACTCCAAAGTCCTGGGTTTGGTTTTTGTGAATGTTCGTGGAGGCATACATTGAGTTTATATACCTTGTTCCCTTTTGTAATTATATCTATGTTAGTGTTGTCTTTTCACCTATTATTTGGTAATAATAAAGGAATAACATGAATTGAGTATCTACGTTGGCTTGCCTAGCAGGTTCAACGTTAGGCGCCATCACGGTCCCGACGGTGAAACATTCGAGTCGTGACAAGTTGGTATCAGAGCACTAGGTTGCCTAAGTGACACAAATTAACGGACAAGCTTAGTAGAGTCTAAAGGATCGATATGGAGACGTATTTGCTTATCCCCCAGAGTCTGCAGAGTTTAGGAATAACTTCACATATATTCTTCTATGCCGTGCGAATTGAATTCTAAATACTAACTGAATTTTCATTCTACTCTCTCACAGATAGAGAGAACACGTGCTTCTTCATCCACTGATCAGCAGCCCGAGCCTTCAGTTGCAGCTCTTATGAGGGGTCGAGGACTAGGTTGAGGTCGTTCTAGAGGTTGAGGCAGGGGCAGAGCTCAGCCAGAGCAGTAGCCCCAGTGGCGGAGCCTCGGGTGGAGTTTGCTAATGAGGTTCCTGTCAAAATAGTTCTGGTTGGGCCAGCTCAGGTCCCCGAGGGGTTCATTTCCACTCTAGTACTCCAAGATGCTTTGGTCTGTCTAGTAGGCCTCATGGAGAGTGTCCCTCAGGCGGGTTTGCTTCCTGAAGCACCAGCCGCCTCTCAGGCTAGGGGAGGAGCCCAAACTCCCGCTACTCTCATTTCGGAGCAGTTGGCTCCTCAGTTTCAGACTATAGTAGCTCAGCCATCTGGTGTAGTTCAGTCGGGTTTTATGGCTCAAACCGGTGAGGGAGTAGCCATGTCTGCTAATGCTTTGTGGGGGTTGGACAGGTTCACCGAGCTTTTCACTACTACATATAGCGTTGCATCTTCATAGGATCCCGAGGACTATTTGGATAGCTGCCATAAGGTTTTACGGAACATGGGGATAGTGGAGACCAATAGGGTCGACTTTGCTACCTTTCGTCTGTCAGGTTCCGCCATGCCTTGGTGGAGAGATTATTATTTGGCCAGACTAGTTGGATCACCGGCCTTGACTTGGGCCTAGTTCACTCAGTTGTTCGTGGAGAAGTTTCTTCCTATCACTCATATAGAGGATCTACAGAGGTAGTTTAAGCGTCTCCCGCAGGGCTCTATGACTATCACTCAGTACAAGACCAGATTTGTTACCTTGGCCCAGCATGGTATTATGATACTTCCCACCGTGCGAGAGAGGATAAGGAGATTTTTTAAAGGGCTAGCTCAGCCGATCAAATTGTTGATTGCCAAGGAGATAGGGAGTGAGATTTCTTTCCAGGATGCAGCCAATGTGGCTAGACGAGTTGAGTTGATTCTGTTGCAGGGGGTGGTCAGGGGTCTGACAAGAGACCCCGTCATTTTGCAAGGTTCAGTGGAACCTCATCTTGAGGCAGGGATTCTTTTGGTAGGGGCCATACTCCTAGGCCGTTTCATTCGGCACATTAGGTTTCTCGCAATGCTCCAGGTGGTCGTGGTTCTCTTATGCAGTATTCTGATCAGTTGCCCTACAGTGCACCATCAACTTCTATCAGTGCACCACCGATTCAGAGTTTTCAAGGTGGTTACTCGGGTCGTTAGGGTCAGTTTCAGGGTGAGAAGCCTCAGCAGCCGAGTGCTTTTTATACTTGGGGTGATGAGAGGCACATTGCTAGATTTTTCCCTCGAGCCTCGAGCACTTCTCAGTACCAGGGTTCTTGTGTCGTTGTTCCAGTATCAGGTGTTCCACCGCACGCTCAGCTAGCTAGAGGTGGGGGTCGAGGTGTTTGAGGTGGAGGTCAGACCGTTAGAGGTAGAGGCCAAGCCGCTAGAGGTAGAGGTCAGCCAGTAGGAGGCCGTCCAAGGGATGTAGTTCAGACTGGTGGGCCCCAGCCTCGATGTTATGCTATTCCAGCCAGATCTGAGGCTGAGGCCTCCGATGTAGTTATCATAGGTATGATTTCAGTTTGCAATAGGGATGCTTCGGTTTTATTTGATCGAGGGTCCACATATTCCTATGTGTCATCTTATTTTGCTCCTTATTTGGTTATGCCTCGTGATTCTCTTAGTACTCCAGTATATGTGTCTACACCGTTGGGTGATTCTATTGTAGTGGACCGTGTATACCGTTCATGTGTAGTGGTATTGGTGGTCTTGATACCAGTGTAGATCTTCTGCTCCCGGATATGGTAGATTTTGATGTTATTTTGGGGATGGATTGGCTATCGCCTTATCATGCCATACTGGACTGTCATGCCAAGACCGTGACTTTACCATTGCCGGGGTTTCCTCAACTAGAGTGGAGGGGGACTCCTGGTCATTCTTCCAGCAGGGTTATCTCATATATGAAGGCTCGACGCATGGTTGAGAAGGGGTGTTTGGCCTATTTGGCTTATGTTCGTGATTCTAGTGTTGAGGATCCTTCTATGGAGTCTGTGCCCGTAGTCTGTGAGTTTCCAGAGATGATTCCTGCAGACCTGTCGGGTATGCCACCCGATAGGGATATTGACTTTTGCATTGATTTGGCTCTGGAAACTCAGCCCATTTCTATTCCGTCATATCGTATGGCCCCGCCAGAGTTGAAGGAGTTGAAAGAACAGTTGCTGGATTTGCTTGATAAATGATTCATTAAGCCTAGTGTCTCGCCTTGGGGTGCACCTGTGTTGTTTGTTAAGAATAAGGATGGGTCGATGAAGATCTGTATAGATTATTGGCAATTGAACAAGGTTACCATCAAGAACAAGTATCCCTTGCCGCGAATTGATGACTTGTTTGATCAGCTTCAGGGTGCCAAGGTATTTTCGAAGATCGATTTGAGATCTGCCTACCATCAGTTGAGGATTAGGGGATCCGATGTCCCTAATTCAGCTTTTCGCACTCGGTATAGACATTATGTGTTCTTAGTGATGTCATTCGGGTTGACAAATGTCGTAGCAGCTTTTATAGACTTGATGAACTGAGTATTATGGCCTTATTTTGATTCTTTCGTGATTGTCTTCATTGATGATTCTGATTTATTCCCACAGCCGGGAGGAGCACGAGCAGCACCTTTGAGTCATTCTTCAAACTCTGAAGGACCATGTTTTCAAAGTGTGAGTTCTGGTTGAGCTCAGTTAAATTCCTGGATCATGTTGTATCAGCAGAGGGTATTCAGTTGGACCCCAAGAAGATTTCAGCAGTCAAGGATTGGACTAGACCCACGTCAGCTATAGAGATTCGGAGTTTCTTGGGCTTAGCGGCTTACTATCGTCGGTTTGTGGAAGATTTTTCATCTATTGCAGCCCGATGACCAGGTTGACTCAGAAGGGTTCCCATATTAGGTGGTCAGATGAGTGTGAGGTGAGCTTTTAGAAGCTCAAGACAGCCTTGACGACGGCACCAGTGTTAGTTTTGCCCACAGGTTCATGGCCATATACTGTGTATTGTGATGCATCTCGGTTTGGACTTGGTGTAGTGTTGATGCAGGAAGGAAAGGTTATTGCATATGCTTCACTTCAGTTGAAGATCCACGAGAACAATTATCCAGTTCATGATTTGGATTAGCGGCCAGTATTCACGCGTTGAAGATTTGGAGGCATTATTTATATGGCGTGTCTTGTGAAGTGTTCACGGATCAAAAAAGTTTGCAATATTTGTTCAAGAAGAAGGAGTTGAATTTGAGGCAGAGGAGATGGTTGGAGCTGTTGAAAGACTATGATATCACCATCTTATATAATCCGGGAGAGGCCAATGTGGTGGCCGATGCCTTGAGTAGGAAGTCAGCCAGCATGGGTAATCTTGCTTATATTCGGGTCGGAGAGAGACTGCTTGCTTTGGATGTTCAGGCTTTAGCCAAACGGTTCAACAGATTGGATGTTTTTTAGCCCGGCCGTATTCTAGCTTATACAGTTACTCGTTCTTCATTTTTTGATCGTATTCGAGACCGGCAGTATGATGATCCTCATTTTTGTGTCCTTAGGGATACGGTCCGGCACGGGTATTCCAAGCAGGTTACAGTTGGTGATGATGGAGTTTTAGGGATGCAGGGTCATATTTGTATACCCAATGTTGACGGACTTCATGAGTTGATATTAGAGGAAGCCCATAGTTCCCGGTATTCTATCCATCCGGGCGCCGCAAAGACGTACCAGAATTTACGGCAGCATTATTGGTGGATGAGGATGATGAAGGATCTTTTAGAATATGTAGCTCGGTGCTTGAATTGTCAGCAGGTAAAATATGAGCATCAGAGACCTGGCGGATTGATGCAGCAGATTGAGATTTCTGAGTGGAAGTGGGAGCATATCACCATGGATTTCGTTGTTGGACTCCCACGGACTCAGAGAAAGTTCGATGCTGTATGGGTCATTATGGATAAGCTGACCAAGTCAGCGCATTTCATTCCTGTGGCAGTTTCCTATTCTTCACAGAGATTGGAGGAGATCTACATTAAGGAGATTGTTCGCCTTCATGGTGTGCCCATGTCTATTATTTCTGACCGAGGTACGTAGTTTACCTCTTATTTCTGGAGGGCAGTTCAGCGTGAGTTGGGCACGAGGTTTGAGTTGAGCATAGCATTTCATCTTAAGACGGACGGACAGTCCGAGCGTACTATTCATATTTACAAGGATATGCTACGATCTTGTGTCATTGACTTTGGAGGCTCTTGGGATCAGTTCTTTCCATTAGCTGAGTTTTCCTACAACAACAACTATCATTCCAGCATTTAGATGGATTCTTATGAGGAATTATATGGTAGGCGGTGTCGGTTTGGTGGTTTGAGCAACGAGAGGCTCGATTGCTGGGTACAGAGCTAGTGCAGGATGCCTTGGATAAGGTTAAGATCATTCAGGATAGGCTTCGTACGGCTCAGTCCAGGCAGAAGAGTTATGCCGACCGCGAAGTTCGTGATTTGGCATTCATGATTGGGGAGCAGGTATTGCTTCGGGTATCGCCCATGAAGGGCGTGATGAGATTCGGGAAGAAGGGAAAGCTAAGCCCTAGGTTCATTGGTCCATTTGAGATTCTTGATAGAGTGAGTGAGGTGGCTTACAGACGTGCGTTTCCACCGAATTTGTCAGTTGTGCATCTGGTGTTTCATGTGTCTATGCTTAGGATGTATCACGGAGATCCAGCCCATATGTTAGATTTCAGCAGTGTCCAGTTGGACAAGGATTTGACATACGAGGAGGAGCCGGTAGCCATATTAAACCGGCAGGTCTGTCAGTTGAGATCGAAGAGTTATCTTTCCGTTCGTGTACAATGGAGAGGTCAGCCTGCCGAGGCATCTACCTGGAAGTCCGAGTCCGATATTCAGAGTTGTTATCCCCGTCTTTTCCCTGATTCAGGTACTTTTCTATGTGTGTTCGGGGACGAATGGTTGTTTTAGAGGTGGAGAATGTGATGACCCAAAAGGAGGGTCATCCCTTGTTTTACAAGTCAAAATAGTGTTCCGAGGCCTTGAAAACCTCCTTTTATCTAACCTTATTTTGCGTGCACAATCTGGGCTATATCCGGGAAGCTTCTTAATATTGAATATAAGTTGACTTTGGTCAACAATGTGGGTAAACGCACTCGGGCCCGTGATTTGACGGTCTCGAAGGGTCCGTAGGAATATATGGGACTTGGGTGTATGCGCGGAACCGAATTCCGAGGTCCCAAGCCCGAGAAATTAATTTTTGAAAGCATTTGTTTTACTGAAAATATAAGAGTCTTTGGAAATTTGGTTATATTTGAAATTTATGGTATCAAGCTCGTATTTTTGTTTACGAGCCCGGTACAGGATCAATATGATTTTTGAGTTGTGCCTGTAAAATTTGGTAAGAAATGGAGGTCATTTGACGTGATTCGGATCCGTAGTTGTGAAATTTGATACTTTGGAAGTTTTGGAATTTTTCTTTGATATTAAGAATGATGTAAAACCTGTACTTTGGAAGTTTTGTGAAATTTGGGGAAGTTTGTTTAAATTAGATGCTTCATCCGATTTCATTTTCATTTCTTCACCAATATAGGATACCAAGGGTGATTTTTCTCAAGAGAGTTTCTTCCCAAATCATAGGTAAGTGACCCCTAACTAGTTTCCTTCAATTTTCTAATGATTTTCATCAACTTTTATCAAGAATTATAGGGTTTTAATAGTAGAAAATTGGGGATTTGGGTAGAGTTAGGGCTTTTTTAATAATTGGAATTTAGACCTCGTTTTGAGATCGGATTTCGAGATTAATTACATATTCAGGCTCGTGGGTGAATGTGTGATCGAATTTTGGTCCGAACCTCATGTTTTGACCAAGCAAGCCCAGGGTCGATTTTTGACTTTCTGTAAGAATGATGTAAAACCTATAATTAAGCGTTGGGTGGAATTTTTTGGCATTTATTGATGTTATTAAGTTCAATATGTCTAGATACAAGTGAATTGTAGTCAAATTCACAAGGGAAAGCGGTAATCAAGGCTTGAGTTTGGTCGTGCAATTTGAGGTAAGTGTTTGGCTTAACCTTAGCTTGAGGGAATAGGTGTGTGTCCTAATTGCTATGTGTAAGTATCATGTTCAACGTATATGTGAGGTGACGAGTACCTATACGTTGGTCTCAAGCATGCTCGTGAGTCGAATATTGTGATTTATGTGGGTCTCAAGTTATCCCCGTTGGTGGAAATTCCTTGATATTGAGTAGTGTTGAGTATTACTTTTCAGTGGAAGATTTTTATGTGAAGTTATGTGCTAAATGAGATTGGATATAGTTGTTTACCCTTGGCGGGATGGTATTAATTCCACTTTTGACTCCCTTTCCAGGATGTTATGGTTTATTTCTGTTTACTCCGTTAATGTTCTTTGTTGGATTGCTATCATTAGATGTGTTTGGTTGAGGAAGAGCGAGAAAGCACGAAGGGTAATGTCGTGTGTGAGATTTTGAGTGAATGTTAACGCACGAAGGGTGATGTCATGCCGAAATTCTGATTGTAAAAGCACGAAGGGTGATGTGGTGCCATGATATGAGAGATAATGCACGAATGATAATTCCGTGCCATGATATTGTGAGGTAAAAACACGAAGGGTGATGTCATGCACTTGTTTTCGTATTACTATTTTATTGCTTAAATTGATATCTAAATTGTGCATTACCTCGTTATTTCCATTATTTGATATTTCCTCCCCTCAGCATGTTTCCCCTTTTTCCCTTATGCTTAACTGCTTATTTCTTGTTGTATAATCTTTATCCGTATACTATTAAACTGCACAGGTTGACTTTGGTTGTTGTGTCATAGCCTCGTCATTACTTTGCCGAGGTTAGGCTCGGCACTTACTCAGTACATGGGGTCGGTTGTACTGATGCTACACTCTGCACTTTTGTGCAGATCCCGGTGTAGGACCCTACGAACCATAGATCGAGGTTGCTACCTTCAGTCCAGTGGAGACTCCGAGGTAGTCCTGCAGGTGTTCACAAGAATTGGCGTCCCTTCCTACTTCTTTGCATTTTGTTCTAGTTATTTCAGAAACAAATGTATTTATTTCATTAAGACCGTTATATGTATTATTCATAGATAGTCCGTGAGTTTGTGACTCCAAAGTCCTGGGTTTTGTTTTTGTGAAAGTTCGTGGAGGCATACATTGAGTTTATATACCTTGTTCCATTTCGTACTTATATTTATTTTAGTGTTGTATTTTCACCTATGGTTTGGTAATTATAAAGGAATAAGATGAATTGAATATTTACGTTGGCTTGCCTAGTGGGTTCACCGTTAGGCGCCATCATGGTCCCGGCGGTGGGATATTCAGTTCGTGACAGCCTGGTTCTTCTAGTGGTTATCCTGGTGCTAGGGGTTCCCTTTCAGTCCCTAGTGCCATTCTCCGAGAGGGGTTGTTTTGAATGTGGAGATGTGGGCCATTTCAAGAAGTTTTGTCCCCGTCTTACGGGAGGTACTTACAAGCAGAAGAGTCAGCCTGCGGCTTTCGTCCTAGTTGTTGTACCGCCCCCCAGGTAGCTAGAGGTGGGGGCCAGGCAGTCAGGGGTCGCCCTAGAAGGGGAGGTCGATCCAGTGGTGATCAGGCCCGATTTTATGCACTTTCAGCCAGACAAGATGCGATGGCTTCTGATGACGTGATCGCAGTTATTGTTTATGTCTGTTACGAGGTGCTTCCAATTTTATTTGATTATGGTTCTTCATATTCGCATGATCGTCATATTTTGCCCATTCTCTGGATATGCCCCGTGAGTCTTTAGTTACATATGTTCATGCGTTCGCCCTGCGGGTGATGTTGTTGTTATGGACTGCGTGTGTCGGTCACGTGTGGTGCCTATTGGGGATCTAGACACCCAGGAAGATGTGTCATTGTAACAACCCGACTGGTAGTTCCGTGAGATTAGCCACGTTTTTCCTGTTTATGCTTTGTCATGTGTTGGTTAGCCTATTTATGATCTGTTTAGTCGGTTGGTCATGCTGAGAAATGAGACACTTAGTCTCTTAAGTTTGGCTTATGGTTGGAAAAGTAAACCAGAAGTTAATTATTAGGTTAACAACCTCGAAATGCGAATTTTAGGGCTCGAATAGCTTCTTTAGGTGATTCGGGACTTATGAGTGTGTTCGGAATGTTGTTTCGAAGTCCGGAGTAGAATTAGGCTTGAATTGACGAAATTGATTTTTTGGCAATTTTCGGTCGGCAGTGGGAATTTAACTATCGGTGTCGGAATGGAATTCCAAAAGTTGGAGCAGGTTCGTAGCATCATTCTGGATGTGTGTGCAAATTTTCAGATTATTTAGACGAGGTTTGGTTAGTTTTGGTATCGTTGGAAAATTTCGGAAGTTTGAATATCTTTAGGCTTGAATCATGGGTAGATTTGGTGTTTCGATGTTATTTTGGGTGTTCCGAGGGTTCGGCTAAGTTCGGGTGATCATTTATGACTTGTTGGTACTTTTGGTTGAGGTCCTGAGGTCGTCGGGATGAGTTCGGATGGTTATCAGAGGAGTTTTATGCCTTAGAGGGTTGCTGGTGTGATCTGTTCTGTGATTTCCGCAGATGCGGAGGGTGGCCATAGGTGCAGTCACCGCAGGTGCGAACTGGGCGCCGCAGATGCGTTTGCTAGGCTAGAGAAGGACTGCAGATGCAGAGGATGGGCCGCACCTGTGGAGTCGCAGGTGCGGTGGATGAGCCGCAGGTGCCGTGTGTGAGATTTTGAGTGAATGTTAACGCACGAAGGGTGATGTCATGCCGAAATTGTGATTGTAAAAGCACGAAGGGTGATTTGGTGCCATGATATGAGAGATAATGCACAAATGATAATGCCTTGCTATGATATTGTGAGGTAAAAACACGAAGGGTGATGTCATGCACTTGTTTTCGTATTACTATTCTATTGCTTAAATTGATATCTAAATTGTGCATTACCTCGTTATTTCCATTATTTGATATTTCCTCCCCTCAGCATGTTTCCCCTTTTTCCCTTATGCTTAACTGTTTATTTCTTGTTGTATAATCTTTATGCGTATACTATTAAACTGCACAGGTTGACTTTGGTTGTTGTGTCATAGCCTCGTCACTACTTCGTCGAGGTTAGGCTCGGCACTTACACAGTACATGGGGTCGGTTGTACTGATGCTACACTCTGCACTTTTGTGCAGATCTCGGTGTAGGACCCTACGAACCATAGATCGAGGTTGCTACCTTCAGTCCAGTAGAGACTCCTAGGTAGTCCTGCAGGTGTTCGCAAGAATTGGCGTCCCGTCCTACTTCTTTGCATTCTGTTCTAGTTATTTCAGAAACAGATGTATTTATTTCATTAACACCGTTATATGTATTATTCATATATAGTCCGTGAGTTTGTGACTCCAAGGTCTTGGGTTTGGTTTTTGTGAAAGTTCGTGGAGGCATACATTGAGTTTATATACCTTAGTCCATTTCGTACTTCTATCTATGTTAGTGTTGTCTTTTCACCTATGATTTGGTAATTATAAAGGAATAAGATGAACTCAATATTTACGTTGGCTTGCCTAGTGGGTTCACCGTTAGGCGCCATCATGGTCCCGGCGGTGGGATATTCAGGTCGTGACAGCCTGGTTCTTCTAGTGGTTATCCTGGTGCTAGGGGTTCTCTTTCAGTCCCTAGTTCCATTCTCCGAGAGGGGTTGTTTTGAATGTGGAGATGTGGGCCATTTCAAGAAGTTTTGTCCCCGTCTTACGGGAGGTACTTACAAGTAGAAGAGTCAGCCTGCGGATTTAGTCCTAGTTGTTGTACCGCCCCCCAGGTAGCTAGAGGTGGGGGCCAGGCAGTCAGGGGTCGCCCTAGAGGGGGAGGTCGATCCAGTGGTGATCAGGCTCGATTTTAAGAACTTTCAGCCAGACCAGATGCGATGGCTTCTGATGACGTGATCGCAGGTATTGTTTATGTCTGTTACGAGATGCTTCAGTTTTTATTTGATTATGGTTCTTCATATTCGCATGATCATCGTATTTTGCCCATTCTCTTAATATGCCCCGTGAGTCTTTAGTTACATATGTTCATGCGTTCGCCCTGCGGGTGATGTTGTTGTTATGGACTGCGTGTGTCGGTCACGTGTGGTGCCTATTGGGGATCTAGAGACCCAGACAGATGTGTCATTGTAACAACCCGACTGGTAGTTCCGTGAGATTAGCCACGTTTTCCCTGTTTATGCTTTGTCTTGTGTTGGTTAGCCTATTTATGATGTGTTTAGTCGGTTGGTCATGGTGAGAAATGAGACACTTAGTCTCTTAAGTTTGGCTTATGGTTGGAAAAGTAAACCAGAAGTTAATTATTAGGTTAACAACCTCGAAATGCGAATTTTAGGGCTCAAATAGCTTCTTTAGTTGATTTGGGACTTATGAGTGTGTTCGGAATGTTGTTTCGAGGTCCGGAGTATAATTACGCTTGAATTGACGAAATTGAGTTTTTGGCAATTTTCGGTCGGCAGTGAGAAATTAACTATCGATGTCGGAATGGAATTCCAAAAGTTGGAGCAGGAGTTTTATCGGAGGACTTTTATGCCTTAGAGGGTTGCTGGTGTGATCTGTTCTGTGATTTCCGCAGATGCGGAGGGTGGCCATAGGTGCGGTCACCGCAGGTGCGAACTGGGCGCCGCAGATGCGTTTGCTAGGCTAGAGAAGGACTGCAGATGCGGAGGATGGGCCGCACCTGCGGAGTCGCAGGTGCGGTGGATGAGTCGCAGGTGCGGGTTTGGACCCATAAGTAATTTTGCACAGGTGCGCACCTGGGACTGCAGGTGCGGGTCCGCATGTGCAATAAAATAACCACATGTGCGGTCATCCCTGGGCAAAACATATAAATAGGACCCTTAGGAAATTTTTGTCATTTTTCCACCATTTCTATACGGGTTTGAAGGTTTTTGGATGGTTTTGAAGAGGAAATTCGAGGGTTCTTCTTGGAGGTAAGACTTTTGGACTTAAAACTCGTTTATATATGATTATTTGACTGATTGAGGGTGAAATTTATGGAAATTACTGATTAAAATTTGTGGATTAGGGCTTGAGGTTCTAGAATTTGAATTAAGGATTTGAGGGGCCATTTATTTCTTGATTTTGGTGTATTTGGTATGTATGAACTCATGACAGTATAAGGATTCCAGTTTTGTAAGTTTTGTCGAATTCCGAGATGTGGGTCCGGGGGTCGAGTTTGGCCAATTTCGGGATTTTTGGTTGAGTTTGATAATTTTCTAGTGGGCTTCGTTCCTTGGTATATATTAACCATATAAATCAGATTTTTGGTAGATTTGGAGCAATCAGAGGTCGAGTCTAGAGGCAAAGGCATTGAGGGCTAGGATTTTAGCCGATTTTGAGGTAATTAACGTTTCCAAACTTGGTTTTGAGGATTCGAAACCCCGAACTATATGCTATATAATTATAATTGAGGTGACGCACATGCCAAGTGACAGGAATGTGGGCGTACACTGAGTGACTGTGGCCTGGCTGATCCCATGGCACCATCTAGTAGCTATTTTTGGATTGATATTCGTACATTTATTCATGTGGTTAATGTGAACATCCTAGAAATCATGCTAAGTGAAATGCTAGGGATTCACGCCGAAAATGGTGAGACCCGAGTGGTCGTATATTGTTGTCTCCTTATGTTTATATTGATTTTGTACACTTAGTCCTATCATAGCATATCCCTTCATTCCTTAGTCTCGGTAATTGTTGATTTTATGTATTTATCATTGTTTCGGGATAGTTCATGCATTTGTGAGCCCATGTGAGCGAGACTGGAGAGTAGTACCCTTATCCTGTTATTGAGACATTTATGAGATCGGACTGCACATTGCGCGGATACTCTGATCATGCCTTCATTTGCTTTATATAGCGCTTGGGCTAATAGGAGCCCCTCTGGAGTCATTACACCCCTCCAGTGGGCGCATTAATATTGAGAGATAGATCTTCCCTGGGCATGGATCTTCTCCAAAGTTGATGATATGTGAGGGATGGATCGTCCCTGGACATGGATCTTGTCCTAGTGTTGTGTTCCGGAGATGGATCTTCTCCATGGGGCTGGATCGGCCTTTTTCCTCAGTACTGAATGACTACGGTCAACGGTGTTTGTGTACTATCCGGGATGGATCTTCCCTGGGCCCGAGAGCCATATTGTTACAACTCGTAAGTTTAACAACCTTGATATCTTTATATATATATTTGATATGCTATTTTGAGTGCAATTTTTTTTTTTGGTAAAGAAAAAATGGTTTGAAAAATATGATTTTATATAGTTATTAATAATACTACTTTCGAGTATGTTTTAAATTATACACATTATATGAGAAATTTTAAGAGATTTTTATTATTGTAAAGATATAAATTATTTTCTCACAAGAAAATAAGATTATCTTTTTACCATTTTAAGAATTAAGCGTAAGACAATTTTTTCTCTTTATATAAGATTAGGAAAATTAGAAGTTTAGAATATATATATATATATATATATATATATATTACATGGATATTTTAATGAAATAATAGTGTATGTATTTATTTTATATGGTACCATATCACCATGATAATAGGATGTATAAAATATATTAAAAATAAATAGAATTTAAAGTAATTTGAGACAATTCTTAACTATGCTGATAATTGTTTAATTATCGGATAGGGGGACTTTACCTAATTAATTAATTAAATTGGATAAAGTTTAAGTTCCCCAACAAGGGGATTACATGGCAACAAGCCACCCCAAGGAATTGTGACTTTTATGTTATCATGATATGTGGCAAGATTAAAAGGTAAGGTTTGGAAAGTACATTAAACCAAAGGATTGGAATGCATTGATTAGTGATCCAGATGTTGTAACTTCTTTAGTTTCAGTAACAACCTTGTTCTATTTAATTATTAATTTGTCCATTCTTGAAGAATCTTATTTTGAAACTTAGACGTACTCAACTTCAGCGTAATCTTGAATTCATCTTATTCACTTCATGTCCTTTGGTTGAGGAGACTAGAGTCATGCATATCCTAAATGATATCCTCTATTTTGATTTCATCTTCAACTTATATGAACCATTATTTATGTATTGTAGCTCATACTTGTGAGTATAGCTCGGACTTGTTTTCTTTCTACCAACGGAGTAACATCCTTACATTTGCCACATTATTGAATCTCATCCAGTATATAGTATTCGTTCAGGTATGTTAAGACTATACCTTCTTTCTTTTGGCATGGTCCAAATTATGCGGAAGAAACAAGCAAACTCATGGTTTCTATAAATTACTCTATTCATAGAAATACTAGGGGTGTCTACATTCTTGATTCCCCATGTGAATTATTATTATCTTCTGTTCATGGGTCTTGAAAATACATATGTTGGTAAAGTTTATTTCATGATATTAATCTGAGGCATAATGTCCTTATGACGTACCGAGAGATTTATTGACGTATTTCATATGCATTTCATACATGTGCATTGACCCATGACCAAATGGAGTTATACACACACACACACACACATATATATATATATATATATATATATATATATATATGTAAACATAGGTATATGGGATATGGGAAAAGGTTACGACGTTATATATGCACAACCACCTGATCAGCTGGTATATGATGATGATGTTGCCCACAGTGGCTGAAATATGATTCAAACGGCGTTATATACGCATATATATGTATGTATATTCAAACGCAGTTATATACGCTTATATATGTATGTATATATATGTATATGGGATATGGGAAAGTTTATGGCGTTATATACGCACCACCACCTGATCAGCTGGTATACGATGATTATTTTGCCCATAGTGGCCGATATGATATGATGGGATGCCCTCAGAGGCTCATGATGTTATGAAACATATACCTATGCACGACATGACATTCATACGCATATGCATGATGCTAAAAGTGATTTATTATTTACAGAGTTATCCAGACATATAGGTTGAATCAATTACTCTATATCTCTTCCATGTCTCTTATGTATTTATTTATGTGCCTTACATACTCAGTACATTATTTGTACTGACGTCCCTTTTGCCCGGGGATGCTGTGTTTCATGCCCGCAGGTCCCGATAGACAGGTCGAGAGCCCTCCAAGTAAGCTATCAGCTCAGCGGAAGATGTTGGTGCGCTCCATTTTCTTCGGAGTCGCATGTTTGGTTAGTATGATTTAGACGGGTATTGTTTGGTATGGCGGGACTCTATCCCGACATTTATGACAATTATTTACTCTTAGAGGCTTGTAGACATATGTCATATACATGGAAGATTGTACGTCCTTGTCGGCCTATTTTTTGAATTTATAAATGATTATGTTGGCCTATTAGGCCCATATGTCATGGGTATATGATGATGTAATAAGAATGATACGTTACGTTGGTACTCGGTCGAGTAAGGTACCGGGTGCCCGTCGCAGCTCATCGGTTTGGCTCGTGAAAAAAGTGGTATTACAGCAGTTCTGTCCTAGAGAGTCTACAAGCCGTGTCTAGTAGAGTCTTGTTTATGGTGTGTCGTGCACCACACTTATAAGCAGGAGGCTAGAGGGAATTTAGAACTGTCACTTTTTCTTCTTACTCTAGATCGTGTGGTAGAGCTCACTTATAAGAATTAAAATTTGGAACTTCTAATTTATTCGTAATAAGAAGATTCCTACATTCAGAAAGATGATCGATAAGAGATATAGCTGTGGAAGTATTGAATTCGAGGAACTCGAGTTTGCATCATTTATATGATGGATAAATGTGAGATCTTCAACAGAACATGTGTGTACCTTACGTGTAAGCTTCTTGATAAGTAGCCTTAAGGCAAGAATATCTATCCACCTGTATGGTGAAAGGCAATAATAGATTCAGAAGATAGATACAAGCTTCAACAAGTAAAAGGAGCAAGATGATAAGGGTATGAGGTACCCAGTTAACAAAGATTATCGGTATTTTCAACTCCGGCAGAAAAGCATAAGAATTGTGACTTACCTTCAACAGTAATAGATGTATGTAGAATTGTCCACACCCATCTCAGTTATACTTTACTGGGGGCTAACATGTGTAGTTTAAGAAAAGTACATGATATTAGGATTCGGCTAGGGTTGGTAACCCAAAATGGTAAATGGATTATTTGTGTTAGTTGACATTTCTGAAGGATATTACAAAGGTGTTAATGGATCTGTTTGTGAGACACCCAGACGGTGCACCCTAGAATATTACGATTAGATGTGAATACTAGCATTCAGAAGATAGGCACTGAAAGCCTAGATGGGATAAATATTACCTTAAGTGTGGCTCTCATCCTTAGTAGGGTGAGGGTGTTGAGAAATCCAAAGAGCCATAGGATGGAGCAAAGGGAAGCTAAAAGCGAAAGAATGTCGTATTGAAGTTTTCACAAGAAAAGGGATATGCAGAAATATTAGTAGAGTAATGAAAAGAGAGATAAGGGAGAACTATGAATAAAGGGTGATGCATGGATGAAAACGGTAGAGTGTTACAGAACCTATAGTCAAATGAAGTAAGTGACAAGAGGTGATAGGCCTTGAGACAACAAAAAAGTATAGGCCATAAAGTCATATCCTCATTTCAAGAAATAAGTTCGTGACTCCAACGCGACTACTTGAAGGAAAAGTTAAACCCCAAAGTAATAAGAACCAGCATGGGTTGGCAAATAAGATAAAATAAATATGAGTTAGGGACTGAATGATTGGGAAGTACTCGACCTCATGGGAATTTCAAATTTCATTCCAGTGGTAATAGAAGGGACCACAGAAGAAGATTCACGATGAATACAGAGAATAGTCATTTGGGGAGACGCTTCCCTAGAGAAAGCAATGTGATCAAATTTAAGCTTAAGAAACTGTATGTGCCAGTTACGCTAAGTGTCACCCTTGCGAGTAAGGAAATTTGTCATCCTTGGTACAAAAGAATTTCCGCAAGGCGAGTACGGATCATTGATGTTAAGAAACGACGCCAAAGATGAAGAGGTAAAATATATATAGGTAGATCCTCATGGATTCAGTTTTTAGTACATCCCTAAAGGGGGGAATATGGGGTAATGTGGCATTAGGCCAGAATTAAGTGGTTCTAGTGACTATGGAATGGTAAAAGAAGAATGTGATAAATGAAAGAGGAATGAGATGGCACTTATCCAAATCATACAAATACGCTACGATTCAAGAATATTGTGCAAGCACGACGTCAAGGAGAGGAAGTAAAGGTTCCTGCCCGAGCTCTTATTAATAAATAAGGAGCCAGTGCGAGACATAAGTTAAGACAAAGGAAGTAACCCGAGAAAGATTACGAGGAATATTGATATAGGAATGGGCCAACGAGTAGTTAGTAATTGGTCACGAATATCCCAGTTATGGATAAACAGGAGGTTACAGACGAGTCATCAGATTGTGTGAGATAAACATAGTAGAACGCAACATGGAGAGTTCAGCCTCGAAGAATATGATTGTAATACTTGAGATGTATTCAAATAAGATCGGGGTAGTTAAAGATACGTCTGAATATTGCGGGGATAAAAGGAATTGCCACTGGGAAGGCAGTCAAAATATCAGTTCAGAAGAAACCATACAAGCACAAGGGCATGGAAGTAAGCAACTATCATGAATATTCTATAACGCCCATGAAAGGCTAAGGTAATAACTGGTACCATGAGCCACGGACCGGAAGATAGCTTAAGCCTACGTAAGGGCTGATCAGAAGAAGGAGGAAACTAAAGAGTTACATCAACTAAGTAAATCAAGAGTCTGATTATTGGACCTAGAAAATTATAGAATTGTGATTGAGAGCATCGCAGGACCAGCCTTAAAATAGAAGGTACCAAAGGGATAGTACAACAACCATATTCTATAACGACTCTACGATAAAGGCAGTTATAAAAATGCCAACCTCATAAGAATTATGTATGAAGCTCCCACCGGATTGTATAGGCACCAGAGGTGCAAGTATTATAATAGAGCTTCAAGTAATGGACGTGAATTATACTTATGTGGAAGAGAGGTCATTAAAGAGATAAAAGATACTATGCAAAATGGAAAGGTAAGTATGTTAAAGGTGAAGAGAATACTCAAGTACAAAAGGTTGTGAATAGTCGAGACTTCAGATATAATTTGGGTTTTAGTTTAGTTTACAGAGGAGACCCTAGTAAAAATTTTGTAAATCTGCAATAGTTAACATTCGAGGACGAATGTTCTAAAGGGGGGAAGGATGTTACAACCTGTAAGTTTAACAACCTTGATATCGTTATATATATATTTGATATGGTATTTTGGGTTGAATATTTTTTTGGTAAAGAAAAAATGGTTTGAAAAATATGATTTTATATAGTTATTAATAATACTATTTTCGAGTGTGTCTTAAATTATACACATAATATGAGAAAGTTTATGACATTTTTATTATTGTAAAGATATAAATTATTTTCTCACAAGGAAATAAGATTATCTTTTTACCATTTTAAGAATTAAGTGTAAGAAATTTTTTACTCTTTATATAAGTTTAGGAAAATTAGAAGTTGAGAATATATATATATATATATATATATATATATATATATATATATATATATATATATATTTTACATGGATATTTTAATGAAATAATTGTGTATGTACTTATTTTATATGGTACCATATAACCATGATAATAGGATGTATAAAATATATTAAAAATAAATAGAATTTTATGTAATTTAAGAAAATTTTTAACTATGCGGATAATTGGTTAATTATCGGATAGCGGGATATTACCTAATTAATGAATTAATTATTGGATAAAGTTTAAATTCCCCAACAAGGGAATTACGTGGAAACAAGCCACCCCAAGGAATTGTGACTCTTACGTTATCATGCTATGTGGCAAAATTACAAGGGTAAGGTTTGGAAAGTACATTAAACCAAAGGATTGGAATGCATTGATTAGTGATCCAGATGTTGTAAGTTCTTTAGTTTCAGTAACATCCTTGTTCTATTTAATTATTAAATTTTCCATTCTTGAAGAATCTTATTTTAAAACTTAGACGTACTCAACTTCAGCCTAATCTTAAATCCATCTGATTCACTTCATGTCCATCGGTTGAGGAGATTAGAGTCATGCATATACTACATGATTTCCTCTATTTTGATTTCATCTTCCACTTATTTGAACCATCATTTATGTATTGTAGCTCATACTTGTGGTATTGCTCGGACTTGTTTTTTTTTTCTACCAACAGAGTATCATCCTTACGTTTGCCACATTATTGAATCCCATCCAGTATATAGTATTTGTTCATGTATGTTAAGGCTATCCCTTCTTTCTTTTGGCATGGTCAAAATTATGCGGATGAAACGAGCAAACTCATGGTTTTCATAAATTACTGTATTCATAGAAATACTATGGGTGTCTTTATTCTTGATTCCCCATGTGAATTATTATTATCTTCTGTTCATGGGTCTCGAAAATATGTATGTTGGTAAAGTTTATTTCATGATATTAATCTGAGGCATAATGGCCTTATGACGTACCGAGAGATTTTATTGACATATTTCATATGCGTTCATGCATTTCATACATGTGCATTGACCCATGACCAGATGGCGTTATATACGCGTATATATGTAAATATATGTATATGGGATATGGGAAAATGATACGGCGTTATATAGGCACCACCACCTAACCAGTTGGTATATGATGATGATGTTGCCCACAGTGGCTGAAATATGATTCAAACTGCATTATATACGTGTATATATGTATGTATATTAAAATGGTGTTATATACGCGTATATATGTATGTATATATCTACATATGGGATATGGGAAAGGTTTTGGCGTTATATACGCACCACCACCTGATGAGCTGGTACACGATGATGATTTTGCCCATAGTGGCCGATATGATATGATGGGATGCCCTTAGAGGCTGATGGTGTTATGAAACATATACCTATGCACGACATGACATTCATATGCATATGCATGATGCTAAAGGTGATTTATTATTTACAGAGTTATCCATACATATAGGTTGAGTCAATTACTCTATATCTCTTCCATGTGTCTTATGTATTTATTTATGTGCCTTACATACTCAGTACATTATTTGTACTGACGTCCCTTTTTCCTGGGGACGCTGCGTTTCATGCCCGTAGGCCCCGATAGACTGGTCGAGATCCCTCTAAGTAGGCTATCAGCTCAGCGAAAGATGGTGTGCTCCATTTTCTTCGGAGTCTCTTGTTTGGTTAGTATGATTTAGACGGGTATTGTTTGGTATGGCGGGACTCTATACCGACCTTTATGACATTTATGTACTCTTAGAAGCTTGTTGACATATGTCGTATATGTGGAAGATTGTACGGCCTTGTCAGCCTATGTTTTGAGTTTATAAATGATTATGTTGGCCTATTAGGCCCGTATGTCACGGATATATGATGATGTAATAAGAATGATACATTATGTTGGTACTCGGTTGAGTAAGGTACCGGGTGCCCGTCGCGGCCCATCGGTTTGGGTCGTGACACATGTACAATACTGAGTGGACTTTGATGTAAGAGTTGTGAGCACCAAGTGCATTTTCAAACTCTTGATATATTGGCATGTAGAGTATTAAGATATACCTCGGTTACTTATCATATCAGTCATATTCCATTTTCATTATTTGTTAAAACTGTGAACATGCCAAAATTTTGTGTAGTGTTTTCATTACAATTATTGAGGTTTAGTCTGTCACAACCTCTAAGCCCGTAGTTTGGGTTCAGTACTTCTGAGTTGATGTACTCACGTTACCCCCTGCACCTTCTGTGTAGATCCAGGTTGATCGAGGCCAGTATCTATGGTTGATTGGTTGAAAATATGTTTAACCAAAGAATTATATCCTTTGACTAAAGTTATTTCTATCATCAACACGGGTTACTTATAATCAAAGAAATAGAGAAAAACAAGTAGTAGACAATATTGCAGAAATATAGAAAAGCAAAGTAGATTGTATTCGAGAATCAGATGCCTTTACAAGTTGTATTCCCCTCTCTTATATTGGAGATTCCTTGATATAAGGCACAACTCTTGCTATTATTTCCCATTAATTACTAATTATGACATTAATGGGGCGTTACAAAGGATAACGGTAATTGGGGTACGATTACGTAACGTACGAGTAATCAATTGTGGGTTCTTGAATCTGGCCGTAGCTTTTTCCAGATTCATTCTGACCGTGTCTCTTCCCTGTTTTGATCAGGTTGAGTTTCTCGTGGTTGATGATCTTGAGGGTTTATTTAATCGTGCCTCTTTTTTCTGTACCTCTTCAAAGAATCACATCCAGCTGTCGCATTCTCCTGTGTCCACATAACTGGCTGAGTTGTCAAGAGTTGGCTTACGTGTGAAACTCTTTTCTACCACTACAGATACTCCCCCCACTTACCATATAATTTTCGATTAATATTTGGTAAGCTGATACTCATTTATGGCGGAAATATTTTGCCACCGCTTTACCTCGAAACATTGTATCCTTATCTGAACCATAGGCGTCGTTTGTCACTACCATTTAATGATCATACCACGTGTCCTTCTTGGATTGGTTGTGTTTTTACTTAGAACCTTTTAGGGCTTTTTGTGGCTATGTCAGTCCCGAAGTGACACCTTTAATTATGACTTTTCATCATTATTTTTCTTTTTTTCCATGTTTGACGGTTGTCCTCAAGTATAAATACCTTTCTTCTTTTCTTTTCTTTCACGAAGCACGTTCTAACTTCGTATTTTGTAACGAACTTTTTTCTTGACTTTGTAAACATGTCTTCTTCAAATCAACCTCAGGGAGTAATAGATATTGAAAATTTAACGCCATCTTCTGCTCCGACTAGGAGTCGGAGGGGTGGTAGAATTAGGAGTCTAGGATCCACTCCTTCGAGAGGCTCGTCTTCTTCTAAGATTTTTCCCCCTCCTTCTGCTAGGTCTCTAGTTTCTCCGAGGTTTAGGGCTTCTCAATCTTTGTCTAGAGGTAGAGGTGAACGCCTTCGTGAACCTGTAGTTGATGAAATTGTTCCTGCTGAGTTTGTCTTTGCTAGAGATAATCAAGTTCTTATAGACCAATCTCCTTCCCTTGAGAGTGTAGAAAGGTATCCAACGCTTATAACTGAGGTTCAGATTTCCCTTGTTCGTAAGGAGCATTTTTGGAGGCCTGATTTCCCTGTCTACATTTCCAATAGTAATCAAATAATAACGTCTTACAAGACGGGATATTTGTTTGTTTATATGTACCCTTTTACTCTAGGGCTTAGACCTCACACTGACCTAGTCATAATTGAATTCTGTTGTTTCTTCAATATCTGCTGAGGATAAGTTGGTCTGCTTGTGTGGCAAGTTGTCGCATGTCTTAGGAGTTTAGCTTCTTTAGCCTCGATTCCTTCTACTTTTAACAATCTTATTCATATCTACTCTCCTACCTTCTTTCGTGAAGGGGTTTTTACTCTGACTGCTAGGAGAAAAAGAGTGCTGGTAACCCTTGGAGATGACAAAGATAGGAGTTGGTACCTATGGTATGTTGTTGTACGCACTGTTTGTTTTGTAGGTGAAGAAAATCATCCCTTCTTTGAGAAGTGGAATCGTGCACGTGAGCATGCTTTAGCTCACATCTATTTACTTTTCTTCGTTCCGACTTGAGATGTTTTACTAACACCGTATCTATTTTTTCTTCTCTCAGCAATCATGGATACTGTTGAGAATATCTTCGGTATCTGTGATTGGGTAGAAACATTATTGTTCGTTGCTCCTTTATTAGAGAGATCTTGGAAGTACCTCGCTGGGAGGTATGGTTGGCATGTAAAGACCCACAGTAAGTGAAGCTTTTGTTCTTGCTTCTTTCATTACTCGAGTCTCTTCTTTCTTTGTCGCTTAACTTTTTCCCTTTTGAGAGGGTTCTCTGCTCGTGAGGTGTCCGCTTCATCTATCCCGAAGATGTCTTTGGATCAGGCCCAAGAGATTATTGTTGGTTTGTCTTCCTCGAAGAGGAATATTGGTGAGTCTTGTTCCGTAGAAGAAGAAGAAGAGGGTGCTTTAGTACACAGGCCACGGAGAAGGCGGGTGCTTTCAGATTGTGAGTTTAAACCCATGACCTTGCCTTCCGTGTCTGTGGTAGAGCCCTCTACATTTGAAGATGTTTCACGTTCCCCCTTTCATAAGTCAGTAGATTACCTGTTCCATTAGGGTTTTGACCTTGCTCCTGATGATGTCCTTTTGGCTGCTGTCTTTCCTGCTTCTTTAAGAAAAGTTGTCTCGTTTGCTCATTTGGCTATTACGGCTTCTGCTATTACTTTGCCAATGGCTTCCTTAACTCTTCATCCCTCTGCACCTGCTGCTTTGCTCGTGGCTTCTCCAGCTCCTCAACCCTCTGTTTCTGTTGTTTCTTAATCTCTGCCTGCTTCCATGCCTCCCGCTAGGGAAGTAGGGTCTTCCAGCAGAGAGATGCGGCAGGTGGTAATAGAGGTTCCAGCTGAGGTGAATCTTTTCAAGAAAACGGGTGAGCCCGAAATGTGGCTCAAGCCTTTGATAGGTCACACTGAGAAAGACAAGCTAGCCAGCCATAGTGCTCTTACATGGGCCAATGAAGTAGTGCATACCTCTTTGAAGGTATGATGCAGGTTATCCTCTTTCATTTTCGTATATGAAATTTATCATATCTGATTGGTTTATTTCTTGTAGATTAATCTTATAGGCATGAGCATATGAAGAGGATCTCAAATATGGATCAGGAGAAAAAAGAGTTGCAGGCCGATGCTGATAATTGGAAAGCATAGTATGATAACCTAAGGATTGACATGGATGCCTTAGAAGAGGAAATGAGTACCTTGAAGCGGCAGATGAGGCTCATGGTGGCAGAACTGGCAGTAGAGAAGGCTTCTTCCTGTCAGGTTGATAAAGACAAAAGTGTTCTGGAGTCCTCATTTCTTGAGCAGCTGTCTCGCGCCTCAGAGGAGATTAGAGACTTAAAAAACTTGTTGGGGAAGAAGGAGGAATACTCAGGCGAGCTCGTGAAATAACTCACTCCTACTCAAGAGGACCTTCGTAAGGCTTTAGATAAAGTTCAAACTCTAGAGGAGTCGATTGTACCGTTAAGGGCCGCCCATGAAGCTGCTGAAGCGGAGAAGGACAGATTGAGAGCTGAGATTCAATTATAGGCAAGGGATTATGAAGATCTTCAAGAGGTGGTTGTTGTTGATGTTAGCTGGGCGTATATGAATTCTCGCATTGACACATATACGTAAATGAGTCAAGAGGGTTTTGACCTTAGTGCTGGAATAGCTAAAACTAAGGAATCTATGGAGAAGACTCAACAAGGTCATAACCTCTCTTCACCTGATGGTGAGACTCCAGTTGCTCGTTCCTCTTCAACCCTAATTGCTCCCGCTCCTTCTGCCAGTGAATTCAACCCCTCTTTTGAAGAAGTTTAGTTGGTTTACCCCTTTTATTTTATCTTTGTCTCAATTGGTGTTTACCCCCAGTCCCATCGGGGGTAAATTTGGATCTCTTTAAAGTCCCCAAATTACAACTTAGGGGCACCTAAATGTATTAACTATATGCGGCTAAGTACTAGTTTGTACTTAGTATTTTACTTAGTCGCTTTTTTCGAATATATGTAAATTAAGACTTTTTGTTTTGAGTTTCTGCTTTACTCTTAAGTCTTTCGCATGTTTAGTTTTCGAGGTTTTTCTTTTTACCTTCTGAATTTTTGCATGAGGATGCTAGTCATCACTCGTACCTTTTCATAGTAGGTACGGTATTTGTGAGCCTTTTTGTAGTAGTCTTCATTTATGAAAGAGGGACCTTTATGATTGTCATGAAGAAGACGTCTCGACTTCATGATAATGCAATAGAGTGATAGGAATTATACACATGTTTAAGGATATTTCGGAGGAAAGTTTTTTTTTTTGTTTGAACTTCCACGACATTTTACATGTGTTTGATTATCATCTAAAACTCATGTTGCAACTGTTTTTGTTTAACCGATTTGATATACACTTGTATTTCATAACAATTTTTCATAGGTAACAGTTTTTCGATATTGATACAAGGGAACAACTGTTTTTCTACCCGCAACTGTTTTTGTTGGAAACCGTTTTCTAATAAGTACGAGGGAAATGTTTTCTTATTTGTAACTATTTTATTTGATAACAGTTTTCTATATGAGTACAAAGTTTTCGTAACTGTTATTAGTCATAACAGTTTTTGAATGAGTACACCGATGATGATCTTTTACCCCTAACTATTTTTGTTACAACAGTTTTGAATAAGTATAAAGATGTACATTTGTTCCCCGTGACTAATATTTTTCCTTTCAACCTGAACATGTTTGAAGGTTTTTTGCATTTTGCATTAGGCTTTGTATTTGGATGACACTGTTTGATCTCTTTCGATTCTGCTCGTATCACTTGCCTTGTTGGGTAGATGGGTCTTCAGGCTCGAGCTTTTGACTTTCTGATAGTCTTCTTTGCTTCGTCTTAGCTATTGACTTTGTGATAGTCCTCTTTGCTTCATCTTACCCTTCCATACTGTATAGTCCCCCAAGTATTTGAGCTTGAAGAATGAGATCTCAAGCACTTGATTATTCCTTCCATGTGGTCCTTTCCCTGAAAAGGAAAAACATTCCGAACTCGAAGGTACATAGTTTTTTAGATGATGACTGCTTAACCTTTTAAAACGTCCATCAGAAAGTGTAACCCTAGATCGGGAATTGTATTATTTCCTCGCGTCTTTGCAGGTATAATATCATCATCTGGTGATGGATTAGCTTTATGCCTATCATCTAAAAAAGTTAGTAAAATTTATAAATGTTCTAAATAAAATCGAACGTGTGATACCTGACCGAGGGTATTTCTTTTCCTTAGAAGTAATACTTCTTTAGGTGGATGGCGTTCCAGCTTATTGGTAGAACTCTGCCGCCCATAGTTTCCAACTTATAGGCGCCCTTCCCAGCTATGCCTCGGATTTTGTAGGGTCCTTCCCAGTTTGGATTGAGCTTTCACGCACCTTCTTCTTTCGTTGATTGAAAGACTTTTTTGAGGAAGAAGTCCCCACTCTTGAAGTACCTGAGATGAGCTTTACGGTTGTAATAACGCTATATAATTTTCTTTTGAGCTGCCATCCGAATCAGTGTTGCTTCTCTCCGTGGTTCGAGCAGGTCCAGATTGGTCCTTAGTTCGTCATCGTTTGCTTCCTTCATGGATGTTGTGAAACTTATGCTTGGTTCGCTAATATCCACAATTAAGGCTTATGAGACATAGACAAGTGCAAACAGATTTTCTCCCGTGGCTATTTTTGAAGTTGTTCTGTATGCCCATAGTACCGCTTGTAACTCGTCAGGCCAGTTTCCTTTTGCTTTATCCAGCCGATTTTTTAGATTGTTGATGATGACCTTATTCATTGACTCAACTTGAACATTAGCCACGGGGTGGTATGGCATTGAAGTGATCCGTTTGATTTTCCATCTTTCAAAGAATTATGTGATTTGCGAGCCTATGAATTGTGGGCCATTATCACACACGGTCTCCTTTGGTATCCCAAAGAGGCATATTATGTTTCACCATAAGAAGCTTTTAACTTCCTTTTCTCGCACTTGTTTGAACGCTTCTGCCTCCACCCATTTAGTAAAATAGTCGGTTAGCATGAGCAAAAATTGTACCTGTCCTTTAGTTGTGGGAAGAGGTCCCACTATGTCCATCCCCCATTTCATGAAAGTCCATGGGAATATTATTGGATGCAATAATTCTGCTAGTCGATTCATGTTATTTGCAAACCTTTGGCACCTGTCGCATTTGGATACGAAGTTCTCGGCTTCCTCTTCCATCTTAGGCCAATAATATCCAGCTCTGGTTAGGGTTTTCAATAAGGACCTTGCCCCTGAGTGATTTCCAAATTGTCCTTCATGGACTTCTTTCATCACAAAGTCCATTTGGTTAGGTCCGAGGAATTTATCTTGGGGTACTCCGAACATCTTGTGATAAAGCGAGTTGCGAATAAGGCAGTACCGTGCAGCTTTGCGGCAAAGTTCTTGATCTTCTTTCCTTTCGTCAGGTACGGTGCCATTCTGCAAAAAATTAAGAATTTCGTTTCTCCAGTCCCAGGTTAAGTTGTTGAAAGCTACCTCATTCCTGTCCTGGTCGATCATTGAGTTGAATTATGATGATAGATTATTGCATGCTCACTTAATTCTATGTCCCAATTGGCTAATCTTCCTGACAATTCCTGTTTATGCATAATATTTCTTAAAGGATATGAAGTCACAACGGTGATTGGGTGACATTGGAAATATGGTCGTAATTTTCTAGATGTCATTATTAAAGCTAAGGATGACTTTTCCAGATGTGGATATCTAGTCTCAGCATCTAGCAAAGTTTTACTTACATAATAGATAGGTGATTGCTTACCTTTTTCTTCTCTTACAAGTATTGCACTTACAACAATTTCTGAAACAGTCAGGTAGATGTACAATCTTGCCCCTTCTTTTGGCTTTGAAAGCAGCGGTGGTTTCGATAGATAAATCTTCAGATTCTTGAGGGCTTTCCCCTTCTGCTTTTTGAGAACTGAGAAGAATTTAAAACATTTTTCGGAAGACTTTGAAATAAATCTTCCCAAAGCCGCTATTCTCCCTGTTAGTCTTTGAACTTCCTTTTTATTTGTTAAAATATCAGGTATTTCTTCTATAGCTTTAATTTGAGCGGGATTTAACTCTACTCCTTTGTTCGATACAAGGAAACCCAAAAATTTACCTGATTGCACTCCAAAAGCGCATTTTTCTCGATTTAGCTTCATATTATAGCTGCATAAAATATCAAAAGTAGTAGAGAAATGCTGAAAATGGTCTTCTGCTTGTGTTGATTTTACCAACATATCATCAATATAGACTTCCATCGTCTTTCTAAGATGTTCTTGGAACATTGTAGTCACTAACCTTTGATAGGTGGCTCCAGCATTTTTCAAGCCAAAAGGCATAACTTTATAACAGTAAGTCCCCAAGTTTGTATTGAAGGATGTTTTTTCTCAGCTGAGGGATCCATTTTAATCTGATTATAACCAGAATATGCATCTAAAATCTTAATAATTCATGACATGTTGTGGCATCAATCATTTGATCTATATGTGGAAATGGGAATGAATCTTTAGGGCATGCTTTATTTAAGTCAGTATATTTTATGCATACTCTCCATTTGCCATTCTTTTTAGGTACTACCACGGTGTTTGCTAGCCAGTTAGGGTACATTACCTCTCGTATCAAACCAATCTTCAAGAGTTTCTGTACCTCTTCGTGGATCACTTGGTTCTCGAATGATCCTTGCTTTCTTTTCTTCTACTTAACAGGTACGAAGGATAGATATTCATTTAGTTTATGAGTCATCACTTATGGTGGGATGACTGTCACATGTGAGTGGGACCACGCAAAGCAGTCTGCGCTAGCCTTTAAATAATCAATTAACTTACCTCTTTGACTGGAGCCCAGCCTCGTGCCTATATATACTTTCTGTTCAGGATTATGTTCAGACAATGGAACAACTTCGAGCTCTTCCGTAGTTTTTTTTATGTGCTCGTCTTCCTCCGGTTCATGAATGATGTCCGATCTAGAATCTGCATCCGTGTGGTCTAATGCACCTTCCATGGTAACTTGATTTACCTTCTCGTAAGTATTTTCTTTCGTACCTGTTTCAGCAATAATACCTTCCATACCTATTTGGGTAGTAATAACATCCATGCATGTTTGGCGGTGTTACCCGCTTGGGAGATTCCCTTATCTCGTGATTATTCCACCTCTATTTTCTCGTTGTAGTGTATCACAAATTTTATATTTCTTGCGGTTTTCTAATCGCCTCTAACTTTATGAATCCCACATTCCGAGGAGATTTTAATTACCTGATGTAAGGTGGAGGGTATTTCTTTCATGTCATGGATCTATGGCCTTCCCACGATTACGTTATAAGCCATGTCAGTATCAATGACTTGGAACCTGGTACTTTTGATCACCCCTCACCATAAGTGCTAAGCTCAATTTCTCCTTTTGTTATAACAGTAGAGTTATCAAACCATGATATGGATCGTGCCCTTGGGATTACTTGATTCCCCAATAGCATTTCTTCCACGACTCTTAGCAAAATGATATTGATGAACTGCCCGGATCAATCAACACTCTTTTTACCTTAATGTCATGAATAAGTAAAGATATTACCAGAGCATTGTTGTGAGGAAGCATTAGTCCGCCGATATCTGCATCATCGAAGGTTATATCATCCTCTTCCAGATTTTCACGAACCTGTTTCCCATGTGTAATTGTGAACTTTGTGGTCGTTTTGCAGACCACTCTGTTTACTTCTTCACCTCCGTGTATCACGTTGATGGTTCATTTTGGAGAAAGAGGCTTTGGGGGCTCCTGCTTGTTCTTCGTATATGCCCATTTACCTTTATCACTAAACAATTGTGTTAAATAGCCATGTTTCAATAAGTTTTCTACTTCACCTTGTAAAAATCTTCAATCCGCAGTTTTGTGCCCATGATCGTCATGGAATTCACACCAGTGATCTGGGTTCCTTCTATTTGGATTTGATCGCATCTCTTTGGGCCACTTAACCTTGTCTCCCATGTTCCTCAATATTGACACAAGATCAGTAGTACTTACATTAAAGGTATGATCCCCAATTTGAGTATTACCTCTAGGTCGTTCATCTCGATCTTTTCTGGATCTAGATGAGGATAATACTACGTCTCTTCCTGGTGGTCTATAGTTTGACCTAGTGTTTTCGAACCTGGGACGAATATCATGTCACAAGGGTCATAAGTAAGGATTATACTTGTTTTTACCTGATCTTCTGTCTGATTCAGGACGTCTGGATCTGGAATGATCTTCATCTCTCGAACGAGCAATGATATCTTCTTCTATTCTGAGTTTAGTACTATACATGTTATATACATCATTCCATGTTGTAGCGGGGAATGCTCTTAGACTTTCCTTAAGTCGTCTCGTGGCTCTTGAGCTTTTATCGTTTAGGTTGCTTGCAAATGCCATGGCTGCCAAATTATTAGGCACCCTGGGTAACTGCATTCTTTCTTGTTGAAACATGTCTTTAAACTCACGGAGTAGTTCCGTGTCTCCTTGTTTTATTTTGAATATGTCTTCCATCATTTTCTCAACTTTTTGTGCACCAGAATGTGATTTTATCAATGAATCTGCAAGCTCAGCAAAAGAATCAATAGAATTTTCAGGGAGAAGAGAATACCAGGTTAGGGCTCATTTGGTAAGTGTTTCCCAATTTTTTTGATAAGGACTGATTCAATCTCTTGTTTTGTTAAGTTGTTGCCTTTTAATCCAGTAGTGAAAGCAGTCACATGATCACGTGGGTCAGTTGTTCTATCATATTTGGGAATGTTAGGAATTCTAAACTTCTTGGGTATAGGCAAAGGTGCCGCACTTGGCTTCTAAGGTTGTTGAGAATACCTATCAACATCGATGCCTTTGATAATAGGCGGTACTCCAGGAATTTTTTCGATGCGATCGTTCTGCTCCTTCATTTGTTTCTGCAAGGTTAGCAGTAAATTTTGTAATTCATAGTTGTTAGATATATCTGGTCTCGCTTCGAGAGATTCATTAGGAGTATCTCCCCTTCCTGAGTTTGCCAACCCAGATTGAGGATTTTCCATGGTGATGGTATTATTGGGGGGTCGTGTTGGTGGTGGTGGTGTAGGTAATGTTGCCGGTAATCCCCTCGCAAATTCTTAGAAATCCTGGCTCACATACTCTGCAATTTGCTTTGGTCGATCTTGTTCAACCGTTTGATCATTATTATCATTGTTGTTATTGGATCTTTCTGGAGATTGTTCCCTTGAACAACGTGGGGTTCTTGAAGGTGATGGAACATGGGTTCCATTCCTTTGCTAGTTGTTGTCGTTAGAGTTTGACATAGTTCAGAGGATATCGCTTGAAAAGCAAACAAAGATTATCAGATTCCCGGTAACAGAACCAATTTGTTTAACCAAAGAATTAGATCCTTTGACTAAAGCTATTTCTAGGATGAACACGGGTTACTGATAATCAATGAAATAGAGAAAAACGAATAATAGACAATATTGCAGAAATATAGAAAAGCAAAGTAGATTGTATTCGAGAATCAGATGCCTTTACAAGCTGTATTGCCCTCTCTTATATAGGAGATTCCTTGATATAACGTACAACTCTTTCTATGGTTGCCCATTAATGACTAATTATAACATTAATGGGGCGTTACAAAGGATAATGATAATTGGGGTATGGTTACGTAACGTACGAGTAATCAATTGTGGGTTCTTGAATCTGTTTGTAGCTTTATCCAAATTCACTTTGACCGTGTCTCTTCCCTGTTTTGATCAGGTTAAGTTTTCCGTGGCTGATGAGCTTGAGGATTTATTGAATCGTGCCTCTTTGTTCCGTACATCTTCAAAGAATCACATCCAGCTGTCGCGTTCTCCTGTGTCCACATAACTGGCTGAGTTGTCCAGATTTAGCTTACGTGTGAAACTTTTTTTTACCAATACAAGATATCCCTGGAGTCTTCGAGGTAGCTGCTAGTGATCGCAGCCTCGATTTCTCCTTCCTTATCATCTTGTCGCATTTATATTATTTCAGACTATGTTGTCTATTTTGTATTTCGGCACTCTTACCTTGTAGTAGCTCATGATTCGGTGACAGTAGATCTGGGTTTGGTTTCTACATGATGTTTTTTTTATGATGTTAAACTTTAAAATGGATTATTGTTGATACTTTTGCTACTGGATTTAAAACTCTTCTGAAAAACAATCATACTTCAACAAAATTTGTGTCTTGCCTGATTCAACGATAGGCTCCATCACGACGGGTGTTTTGGGGTCGTGACAGTCATTACTCAGTATGGTCAGTTTCGATGTGGTTTGATCAGATAGATGATGATACTTTTAGGTACGACTTGATGTAGGTGTAAGTTCCAGAAGATACTATGTGTCTTGCTTTATGGATACGTCATTGGTTGGGCGGCACTCTCCTCGTTGTTCGGCTGTGCGTATTCAAGTTTGGCCTTGTATCACCTATAGATTATAGGGGGTATTTCCTCGTGGTGTGATCGGGTATTGGATAGGTATTAGACATTTGGGAGACGAAATTGAGATCGGGTATGGTGATTGGTGTGCTTTGAGGGTTTTGAGTCTGGAAACTTGAATGAGTAGATGATTTCGTAGTTGAAAGTTGTAGAGTTGTAGCCAAGGTTAGCCAGGGGTTAGTGTGTGATGTTATTTAGTCATTATGGGCCTTCGGAGGGTCATTGGTCTTTGGTATACGACCAGATTGATTTGGGGTTCCTTAGTAGGCCCTGTGGGGATAGGTGTTTTGCACCGAGTCAGATTGTTTGGCTCTGTAGAGATATTGTTAAGGGTGTCAGTTAGTGGCTATTGGGTTAGCTGGGCCGTGGGATGATCTAGGAGTTACCGTCCCTGCTTCAGGGATCAGCGATTCATTGGTTTAAGGCACACATGGCACGGTTCTGTTGTGGTCGTATAGCGGAGTTTGATTAAGGTAAATTAGATGCGTATCCTGGGTTTGGACGTATGGGTTGTGTTCTTTCAGATTCGTGTGGCATGTCAGCGTCCGATTTCAATGGTAATGCACTTTAAGTACTTGATATTGGTTTCGCGTGGCTTTTTATTTTCTAACAAGACTAAGCGAGGGGTATAATATGGACCAGCATTCGGATAGGGTTCACGCATTGCAGCAGGGTATTTTAATAGGATCCTTGGGTGTAGGATTCATGTGGTTTGGTTTTGCGGTGTGTGAGGAATTCTTAGCATTGCGTTGTGGTGTTACCCATTAATAATGCGGGACGGTTTTCATGTTTGGTGTCATTTTTCATGTTTGGGTACATTTAGGGTGTTCTCTATTGGTGCACGGGCTGCACGGGTTGTGGCTTTAAGTGGTACGGATTTTTCTTGTTACTGGAGTGGTTGTGACGGATGAGAGGAGGTCATCGAACCCAGAATGGGTGTTATCGGATCTGTCAAAGGGAGAGAGAGTTCCATCACTTGTTCATACGACGAATGGTTAGGGGTTTCTATGTGTTTCTCTCATCATCGACAATATATTAGTGTGTTAATAACGGGTCTCTGTTCGATGACGGGATTATTACAGGCATTTGGGTGGCGTGGGCGTCTGTTGTGATTTGAGCTTATCGTTAGGAGTGCTCGAGACAGGTGATATATCATGTGATTTCGTCTTGAGTTATGACTCTGGTTGGATACAACATGTTCAGACACATACAGTGTGTGGAGGCGTGATTCTAATCTTGTAAATAAGTTCTGACATGGAATTTGGGTTCTAAGGCGGAGGGATTAGGTTGGATATAGTGGCATTCGAATGTGTTATATTATTAGATCTATGCAGGGTAGGGTGACGTGCGGTCACCCCCGGGTATGTGCATGGTAAGGTTATTTGGCGGTATAATGGCTTATGGAACAACTCTTGGCACGTTCGAAGAAGAACGTTTGTTGAAGAGATGGAGAATGTAACGATCTGGCCGCTCGGAATGGGGTTTTTATGGTTTGAACTATTTCGTTAGGTGATTTGGGACTTAGGAGTGTGTTCGGAATGTGGTTTAGAGGTCCGGAGAATTAGGCTTGAATTGGCGAAATTGAGTTTGTTGGAAATTTCCGATCAGCAGTGGAAAATTAGCTATCGGAATCGGAATGGAATTATAAAAGTTGGAGCAGGTTCGTAGCATCATTTTGTATATGTGTGCAAATTTCCAGGTCATTCGGACGAGGTTTGGGTAGTTTCGGCATCATTGGTGGATTTTGGAAAGTTTGAAAATCATTAGGCTTGAATCAAGGGTTGATTTGATGCTTTGGTGTTATATTTGTTGTTTCCAGGGTTCAACTAAGTCTGAGTGATCATTTATGACTTGTTGGTACTTTGGTTGAGGTCCCGAGGGCCCCGGGATGAGTTGGGATGGTTATCGGCCTAGTTTTTGGCAGTTTGGAACTGCTGGTGTGAAACCTTGTGGTTTTACCGCACCTGCAGATAGGGGATTGCAGGTGCGAGTCCGCAGAAGCGGAGGAGGGATCGCAGACGCGGAATTGGGTAGGCTGGAGAAGGACACCAGATGTGGAGGACAGGCCGCACCTGCAGAGTCGCATGTGCGGATTTGGACCCTTAAGTGATTTTGCGCAGGTGCGCACCTGGGACCACAGGTGCGGGTCCGCAGGTGCAAGAATTAAGCCGCAGGTGCGTGCATCGCTTGGAAGAACATATAAATAGAAGCCTTAGCAAATTTTAGTCATTTTCCACCATTTCTATACGGGTTTGAAGCCTTTTGGAAGGTTTTGAAGAGGAAATTCGAGGGTTCTTCGTAGAGGTAAGACTTTTCGACTTATAACTCGTTTATATATGTTTATTTGACTGATTGGGGTGAAATTTATGAAAATTAGTGACTAAAATTGGGGGATTAGGGCTTGAAGTTCTAGGCTTTGAATTGAGGATTTGAAGGGTCATTTGTTGTCAGATTTCAGTGTATTTGGTATGTATGAACTGGTGAGCGTGTAAGGATTCCAGTTTTGTAATTTTTATCGAATTCCAAGATGTGGGCTAGGGGATCGGGTTTGGCCAATTTCGGGATTTTTGGTTGAGTTTGATAATTTTCGAGTGGGCTTCGTTCCTTGGTATATATTAATCACATAAATCTGATTTTTGGTAGATTTTGAGCAATCGGAGGCAGAGTCTAGAGGCAAAGGCATTGAGGGCTATGATTTTAGTTTGTTTTCAGGTAACTAATGTTTCCAAACTTGGTTCTGAGGGTTCGAAACGCCGAACTATATTCTATATGATAATAATTAAGGTGACGCACATGCCAAGTGATGGGCGTACGGGCATACACTTAGCGATTTGTGGCCTAGCTCATCCCAGGACACCGTCTAGTAGCTATTGAGGTTTGATATCCACACTTTTATTGATGTAGTTGATGTGAACATGTTATAAATCATTGTCACACCTCTTTTTTCCTACTACCCCGATAAATGAAGGGTAATAAGGGAGTTTTTCCAATTAAAGTGACATTATTCAGATTTGGGATTTATTTTAGTTTTCAGAGTTGCCACCCGGATTTTTGACAATGCTTCGGGACACCGTGTTATTTTAAAATCCCAAACCGAGGAAATTTAGACTCTGTTTTAATTTGTCTGCGACCAGAAATCCGAGTAAGGAATTCTGTTAACCCGGGAGAAGGTGTTAGGCATTCACGAGTTCCGTGGTTCTAGCACGGTCGCTGAACTATTAATATTTGGCCTAAATTATCTCATTATTTACATATTTTTAAACCTATTGTGCATTTTAGCCTTTTTCACTTTTTAGCCGCTTTTTATGGATCTATCTTGAAATATAAGTCACGATGGTGTGATCTTATTTGTGTTTCGACACATTATAAATACGCCACATGAAATGCACCCGCAATTACAAAGTGTGATTTTTATAATAGTTTGAAGTTGAAGAAGGGGACATGAGTTGTCGCACCCGAATGTACATTACGTGGTCAAGACTATGGTCATGACGATTTTATAGTGCCTATTTGAGGCGATGTTCGTTTATTTTTTATGCTTTCCATTTGAGGGAGCATTCTTAGTTTTAAAATCAATTAGGACGTTTATGGATTTATCTTGGACAAGTTACGATGGCGTACACTTGTTGTTTTGGACACATTGCAACCGCGTCACATGAAATGCACCCGTGATTGTTATGTGCGTTTTTATTTAGTTGTTTGGAGTTGAGGGTCGGGGGCATGAGTTTCCACACACAGATGTAGTTTAGGGTAATTTTGAGGTAGTGATCGATTTTTCGTCTAATTTCAAACTAAAGGTATTCATTCTACCTAAAAGATTTCAAAAAATAATGTCCAATAACCTGAAGATAACATGTTTCGGGCTTTGGCCATATCTTAGCCCCAAATTATTTCAACTCTTTTGGCCAATCCTAATTGCGTCTAACTAACAAGAGGGGATATGTATAATTTGAACTTACATCACTAGGGATAAGCATAATAGGAACGTATGCACAAAATATAATCGGAATTTGCGTCTTAGTGTTATTTTCAGTCATCATTTTTGAAAAAAAAACGAATTACACTCATATACATTTAAAGATTTTCCAAATTGTGTACAAGTAAATCCCCAGATTTTCAAGGATGCAAATTGTCAAAAGTGAATACTTGGTGTTTGAATTTTGTAGTCTAGGCCTATTCTATAGTTTCTTTTATGTCATTGGAATTGAAATTCTTTTGTGAAAGAATACGTTACATATGTTGACTTCAGAAAAGTTCACTAGGTGCGAATTGAATTAGGCCTGATTAACTCTACCTTACATTGATAGTAACTCTAATCGTGATAGCCATTTTTCAAATCAGTGTGTTTATAAAAGTCTTATACATGTCAGCTGAGATATACACTCAACTTCCTACTGTTGTTACGCCATTTTAGAAAAATACAGGGATTGGATTATAAATCCACAAATAAAACAGCCTACTGTTCAGAAAAAAAAATGAATAGTAAAACAGAATTTAAATATATACAGTCCGGTCTTTAATTACAATAATTTCGAAAAATGAATATAATTTACTGCCATCTAAATACACTTTTCAAAAAAAAAATGGAAAGACTAAAAAGAAATTTTGGCTAATTTTCCTAACTTGAATTCCTTTAAGGCCATACACTTGTGCCTTCCCTTGGAATCTGTAAACAACCCAATATATTGAGTGTTATGCAATTATCCAAAACCAAACTGACCATGGAAGGGTCAATTTTAAATCCTATAATGCTTGTGTTGAAACCATATTTTCTGGCATAATTATTTTTGCACTTTCTCAGGGAGAATGTGATCATAAAAAGGATCAATTCACCTCTGGATTTGTCATTTTTATACTTGGGAACTTTAGTCCGTATTACTTCCTTAACTTGATCATTTAGGCATTTTGTGAGAATAAATCTGATCATATTGAGGGATTCATATCTTTTTCTCTAAGGGGGCCTTTTAATTACCCACTCCATATCCGTAAGGGTGATTTCTAGCACCCTAGGCTACTGTTTATGCACTACAAGGGGGTGAATTTGACTATTTAAAAGTCAGATTCATCTACCCTAGTGCTAATACTAACATAATTCTAAACTGTATAGAAACTTGCTTATTTAAACATTTTAGAGGATGAATCTGACCATTTAAAGGTTCAGATTCCTCACTCTAATGCTTTTCTTAATTACATATTCCATACCCTTTAAAAGGGTAAACTTCATCCAACCATACTAATGTTTGTGCACTACTAAGGGGTGAATTTGACTATTAAGAAGTCATATTCATCTACCCTAATGCCAATATCCTAAACTATCTAGAGATTTGCTTGTTGAATCTCTTTATTGACCAAAGAGACCCAGTTGAACATGTTTTTTGTACACTTATAGAGAGAACCTGACCATATAAGAGGTCAGATTCAACATCCAAGTGCAGATTTTTCCACTAATGGACTAAAATAAGACTGATATCCCATGATACTCAATACTTTTTTTAACCAACTTAAAATCAAAACAGAATAATCTTAAGGATTTAGATATTACAACATATATTCAGATTCCTTAACATCTTATCACCTAAATATTACTTCAAATTCATAGACAAAGAACAAAGAAGAAGATTCGGCGTTGACATAATCTCAAAAAAAAAGAAATAACAAGAATCAAACATTTAGCATCAAACTAACAACAGATTCTGAGTATAACAATTTCATTTAAGTTCATTGTTACATACCTTTTTTTGAAGAGAAAATAACAAAGATCCTGACCAAATAAAGGTCAGATAGACAGTAAAACAGCTAAGAAGAGACAGATTCAGCAGCAATGTAAGCACCACAAACGAGAAACCCAGCAACAACCCAAACCAGAGGAATTTTAGAAGAATCAGAAGCAAACCAAAGAAGAGCACCAACTGAGAAGACCCACATAAATACTTCAAGAGTTCTTGAGAAAACAGATTCCTTCTTACTGATTTGTTTTGGACCTTTTGAATAAAAAACTGTTCTGATTTTGTTTTCTGTCTTCAGTAAAAAAAACAGTTTTAGAGTGTAGAGTGAATTTTCAGAGTGTCCAAAAATCCAAAAAAAAATCCTCCCCNGAACTATCTTACCCATTAAAAGACTCCCTTACCCTTAAAATCTGACTTCCTTAATATATGATTCCTCATGTACCCCTTTGAAGCCCCTATATTTACCATTAGGTAACCAGGGTTACTTACATGGGTTACTATTTACTATGGTTAACTGACACTAGTTATGCCCTTTAGGTGACAACTAGTTGTTCTTAACTAAGGTTGAGTTAAGTAATGAAAAGTTAATTGATTAAATGCCTAGAGTTAGTTTCATACTACTTACTTATGTTTAAATCAATTAATTAAAGTAAACCAATTAGTTTTGACTTCTTAAATTAAGTTAACTGATTTAGTTTAATTAAGTCAACTCACTTACCTAAAATCAGAAACTTAACTAATTATCAGGCCTAGGTTAAATGATTTGTTTGAGTTAATTAGTCTTAAATTAATTACCTTAGGCAGATCTTTGGACTTAGTTAGTTGTTTAAGAGACTATTAGACTAGGTTAATCTATTAAACAAGTGATTATGGGAAATTATTGTTAACTAACTTAGTCTTGATAAGTCTAGGTTAAATCATGACCAAACATTGTTTTACAACTGAGTTTTTAGCCTAATTGGTTTATTAGTTTTCGAGTTATCAACTGATTTTTTAAGATTTTGGTTGATTTGTTTAGACTTAGTCAGTGTTCTTGTATTAAAGTGTTTAAGTTTTCACTTGAGCCTAGGGGGAATTAGTTTGTTTAAGTTACTTGAATAAGACAATCTAAACTAAGAGTCGCAATTTAAACCATGATTAACTGGAGGTTAACATCTAATTGAGACTAATAACAGAGGCAGCAAAAATCAAAGCTAAAACAAACGACGACCTCAAACAAAACATGAAAAAAACAACTAATATAGGTTGTTTTACGAACAAAACATTTTAACCTATACATTCAGGAATTTAATCGACCAGTTGTTCATGGTCGTTTATTGACAGAATTCAACAAGATAGAAATGTCCGGAAATTAGCAGAGAAAGGAAATAAAAATAAAAACTTAATGCTAATCTTGGTCATACAAATTATTAGACTTGAACAGTTAAATCATACAAAAAATAGTGATAAAAACCTAAACTAAATGCATTTGGGACTTTAAACTAAACAATGAAAAACATGAACAAATCAAAGAAAAAAAAATTCAAAGGAAGACAGTGAATAACTAGGGCCTATTTATGCTAACAAATCAATAAATATGTAGAAAGGAAGTGGGGATACCCGTTTGAGGGGTTTGGACGAACTACGGCAACTAGCCGGAGTTAGGCCGGAATACGGCGACCTCCATAAGTGACCCTCACTCACATGAATCAACGGCTCTTGTCAAGAGCCATGGACTCATGTGAGTTTGAGTCACAGAGCCGCTTGGAGTTTCCATTAGCACGATTTAGGGTTCCG